>CAUYQG010272172.1:0-27494 GCA_963574415.1 Tarsius wallacei | reverse complement strand
CTAACCCTTAACCGTACCCCACAATATCGTAATAAAAAATACTGAATATAAAAAAGTTGTCTTATTGGTTGTCCAACTCTTTTCCTGACTTTTTTTTTTTGCAGTCAGTGTTCTTAATTTCTAGTAATTTATTTATTTTCTTACCTTATGAGTTTACATGTAGAATTTTCTTCCTTCCATTTATTAAACATCACTGGGCCTTTTGATTAAGTAGAAATCAAACTGAATCTTTTTCTTTCTTTTTTTTTAGTTGTTGCTCAAAACTGTTTTATTGGGAGAGAACACACCAGGAGGCTAATTTCTGGAGCCTCCTGGTCTTCAGACCTCAGAAAATGGGACCCTCAAGCCAATGATCTATTAGGAAAGGACAAGAATGTGATTTTGTGACCAGGCCAGCATCGCCTCTTCAGACGCTATGCTGAGCTGCAGGTCTTATGTCCATGTTTCTAGGTTGAGGCATGGCCTGTGGACTCATGGGCAAGGTCTGCAGGCCCCAGAGCCTGATCTTCAGAGGTGTCCCCATGAAACCATTCTGTGTACTTGCAGGAGGAGCCATGGGACATTTTTCAAATGTTGAGAGGTGAATGTAGGTTCAGAAAGGGTTCATTTTAACACTGTTGCCATCTGCTAGTTTCTTCTTCAGTCCAGCTCTTTGGCATTTTGCAACTTAGTTTCTTTGTTGTAAGGTAAGGATAATAATATCTACTTTACAGGATTATCCTAAACAGTGTATATGTAAAGATTATAATACTTATATATGACATATTTCTACAAAATAAGAGCAGAATAAATGTTAGTATCACACTGCTACCTCCATTATGCAATGTCTCTAACCTCAATTTATGTTTGGACAAGGCAGGATGGTGGGAATACTCATTTGACAAGTGTATTTTGAAGATTAAATATGTACTCATTTTATTGCAGATTATTATGACATTTTGAATTTTTCTTCACAGGATTCTAATAGATTTTGAGATTATTGTACATACAAGTTCACATTTATATTGATTAGGTGTATATAGCCTAACTTTCTTAGGTCAGTATAGTCTTTTTTTTCAAGTACCAAAATTAAAGAGACTGGATTCACAGATATGGTACCGGTATGAATTCTCATTAATGTAAATGAAAAAAATACATAGAACTGAAGCTGATCAAGCAGAGGATAAGCAGATCATGCAGAGGATGACATGAAAGGAAGGACCCATGTCAGTTCTGAAAGAATAGAAAGGAAAAGGTTTTACTTCAAAAGAAAAAAAAGGTATTAGGTATGCTTGAAGAAAGGTTGAGAGAATCAGGGCAACCAGAAAACAGAATTGAAGACTAGGTGGTGAACAGAATTTAACATATAATTCTCTTTTTAAAAAGTTTTTAAAATTTATTTTTAATTGACAAATAATAACAGTACATATTCATACATTACATAATTATATTCCAATAAATATACTATATAGTGATTAGAATAGGATAATTAATATAACTATCATTTCAAATATTTATCATTTCTTTGAGAACATTCACTATCCTCTCTCTAGCTATTTGAAATTATATATTATTCTTGGGAGACTGAGGTGAGTGGATTGCCTGAGCCCGGGGGTTCGAGACCCGCCTGGGCAGGCGAAACCTCATCTCTACAATAAATCAAAAAAAAAATTAGCCGGACGTGGTAGCGCACGCCTGTAGTTCTGGCTCCTCGGAAGGCTGAGGTGGAAGGATTGCCGGAGCCCAGCAGGTAGAGGCTGCGGTGGCCGGGAGCTGCCACTGCACTCCAGTCTGGGCGACGGAGTGAGACGCCAACTCAAAAAAAAAAAGAGAAATTATATATTGTTAACTATAGTTATCCTATAGTGCTACAGAAAGCTGGTACTTCTTTATGACTGCATAATATTCCATTGTATATATGTACCACATTTTCTTTTCATATATGGACTTCGTAGCAACTTGGATGGATTTGGAGTCTATCATACTCAGTGATGTATCACAGAAACAAAGAACAGAGTACCATATGTTCTCACTCATAAGCGGACTTTGAACAATTATAATACTATAAGAAAGCATTTGGCAGTAATGGGAAACTGTCCGGGGAGTGGGGTGGGGTTGGCAGTTGAGGGAAACTGCTAGGGGAGGGAGGGGCATACCTCATCAACAAGGGTACCTGCACAATCAATGTTTGTATACCTAACCCTGAATTGTACCCTACATCTTTATAATAAAAATAATAATAAAAAGAAGAAAACAAAGGTGGTACTTATTTCATCTATCTAGTTATAATTTTGTACCCTTTAACAAGTATCTCCCTTTTCCTCCCTTCCAGCCTCTCTATCTACTTTGTTCTACTTTCCAATTCTATAAGATCAACCTCCTTTAGCTTCCACATGAGTGAAACATGCAGTGGTTAACTTTCTGTTTGTCATTTGTTTCACTTAATATAATGTCCTCCAGCTCCATCCATGTTGCTTCAAAGGACATGATTTCATCCTCTTTTATGGCTGAGTAGCAGTCCATGGTGTATGTAATACCATTTCTTTATCCATTCATCTGTTGTTGGACACCTAGATTGATTCCACATCTTGGCTATTTTAAATAATGCAGTAGTAAACATAGAGGTGCAGATGTCTCTTCAATATGATGATTTCCTTTCTTTGAGGTTGCTGTTGATAAATGGCCAGTAGTGGGATTATTCTCACTAGCATTTGTATTTTTTAATCTTTTTGATAATAGCCGTCCTAACCGATGAGATGATACTTTACTGAAGTTTTGATATGCCTTTCCTTTATAATTAGTGATGTTGAGTATTGTTTATGTGTTTGTTGGCCATTTGTAATAAATAAAAACTTATTTTGGAGAGGTGTCTATTCAGATCATTTATACATTTTTTTTATCAGATTGTTTTCTTCCTGTTGAAATGTTTCCATTCTTTGTATATTCTGGATATTAATCCTCTCTATCGGATGAGTACTTTGCAGATACTTTCTTCCATTTTGTTGGTTGTCTTTTCTCTCTTTTTTTTTTTAACTTTTTTGCTATGCAGGAGCTTTCTACTTTGGTATAATCACATTTGGTTTTGCTTTTACTTTTTTTTAATTGCTTGTGTTTTTGAGGTCTTATTTATAAAATAGTTTCTCAGACCAATGTCCCGAAGTGTTTACCCATATTTTCTTCTAGTACTTGTATTGTTTTGGGTCTTATATTTAGATATTCAATCCATTTCTAGTTATTTTTGTATAGGGTGAGAGGTGAGTGAGTTTCATTCTTCTTCATATGGATATCCAATTTTTCCTACCACCATTTATTGAAGAGACTGTCCTTTCCCCTAATGAATGCTCTTGGCAACTTTGTCAAAAATAAGTTGTCTGTAGATATGTGGGTTAATTTGTGGATTCTCTAGTCTGTTCCATTGGTTGATGTGTCTGTTTTTATGCCAGACCATGCTGTTTTGGTTACTATCATTTTGTAGCATATTTTGAGTTTTTTGTAGCATGATGCCTCCAGCTTTGCTCTTTTAGCTCAGGATTGCTTTAGCTATTCAGGGTATTGTGGTTCCACACAAGTTTTAAGGGTTTTTTTTTTTTTTTCTATTTCTGTGAAGGCTATCATTAGTATTTTCATAGGGATCACATTGAACCTGTACCTTGCTTTGGGTATAATTTGTGTGCATCCACTTCAAATTCTTTCACTCATGTTTTGTAGTTCTCCTTATAGAGGTCTTTTACCTCCTTGGTTAAACATATTTCTATGTAAATAATTTTTTGTAGATATTATAAATGGAATTGCCTTCATTTTTAAAAATCTACTTAATTGTTCATATATAGAAAAGCCACTAATTTTTGAATATCAATTTTGTATCCTGCAACTTTACTTAATTTGCTTATCAATTCTAATAATTTTTTGATAGAGGCTTAGGTTTTTAATATATAAGATAATGTCACCTGCAAGTAGCAACATTTGACTTTCTCTTTTCTAGTTTGAATATCCATTATTTCTTTTGTTTGCCTAGTTTCTCTGACTAGGTAAGGGTGGCATTCTTCTCTTGTTTCAGTTCTTAGAGGAAAAACTGGCTTTACCCCATTCAGTAAAATATTAGCTGTGAGTTTGTCATATATGGCCTTTAGTATATTGATGTACTTTCCTTTTATACCAAATTTATTAAGAGTTTTTATCACAAAGGGATGTTGCATTCTATCAAAAACTTTTTCTGAATCTATTGAGATGATCATATAGTTTTTGTTCTTCATTCTAATAATGTGCTGTATGATGTTTATTAGTTTATGTTGAACCATCCTTGCATTTCTGGAATGAATCTCACTTATTACCAAATATTATCTTTTTGATTCATTGTTAGATTCAGTTTGCTGCTATTTTGTTGAGGATTTTTACATCTATGTTTATTAGAGATATTAACCTGCAATTTTATACTCTTAAAATTCTAAAACATTCAATTTGCCAGTATACTAGGTAACATGGATGTTATTTTAGAATTTAGTGTTGGTTTGGATTTTTTTGTGTTGGAGTCTCACTCTGTTGCCCAGGCTAGAGTGCAGTGGCATGCTCACAGCCACCACAGCCTTGACCTACTGGGCTCAGGCAGATCTTTCCACCTCAGCCTTCCAAGTAGCCAGAACTACAGGCATACACTACCATGCCTGCCTTATTTTTTGACATATTGTAGGAATGAGGTCTCATCAAGTTGCCCAGGCCAGTCTTGAATCCCCAGGCTCAAACAATCCTCTCGCCTCAGCCTCCCAGAGTGCTGGGATTATAGGCTGAACCACCGCACCCTGCCAGAATTTAATGTTTTAATAATCACAACAATGTATAGTTATTAAAATATTTCTCACTCCTTTCCTAAATCTACACAGAAGGTCAAAGAAAAATGTAAATTTTGTAAACATAAACTCCCTCTTTTGAACTTGGCTTCCAGAATTTTACGTGCATCAAACATTTTGAAATAGTAATTAACATCCATTGATTTCCATTTTATATTTGCAGTGACCCCTCTCAATCCATTGCATAATAACATATGCTTCCCCCCTCACCACCGCCATTCTATTGAAACTCTTCATTCTAAGGTCACCAATGACTAACTCATTCCAAAGTCCAGTAAATAATGTTTTTTAAAAATCTTTATTTATTTTTGTCCACATTTACTAAAGTTTTCTACTGCATTCAACATAGCTTATCCTCTTGTAAATCTTCATTTTTTTTCCTTGAGGAATCTTATTCATTCTGATGACATTCATCTTCTTAAGTACAGAGGTCTTCAATGATCTAGAAAAAGGATCAGCAAACTATGGCCTATAGGTTGGATTTGGCTTACCAGTCATTTTTGCTAATAAAAATTTATTGGAACACAGCCATACTTATTTGTTTGTTTATGGCTGCTTTCATTCTACAAAGGTAGAGTTGAAGAGTTGAAACAAAGAACACATGACACTTAAAAGTTAATATTTTTGCTGTCTGGCCCTTTAAAAAAGAATGCCAACGTTTGATCTATATTTTAAGATAAATTTTTCAGTCTAATATATTAAATTTTCTAAGGGAAACATTCACTTTGACGTACTAAAAGTAGCTAAATTTGGATGTTCAATCCTGCTCTTTCTTCTCCACTTCGTTTTTCTCTTATCGGGAATCTATATTTAGCAAAACCAGAATCCTGGGAGTCATTTTAAATTTTGTTCTGTCTTTCATCTCACAACACATTGATCACAAAGTTTTGATCAATATCATTCATATTTGTCTTCTCTCCACCTCTATGCTTACAGTCATAATTCAGGATCTTAGTTGTGCTTCTCATGGTTGTAAGTAACGGTTTGCCCTCAACAACAGGCTGTGTGTCACTCATCATTTCTCCAGGTAAAGAACATGGTCTTTATCATGCTCCCACCATGATCTAAGACTTGAGTGAACTGATCCCCATCAAAACTATTCTATGTGAACACCTTTAGTGTTTCAATGATTTAGGACTAAATTAACTCCCAATCATACAGTGAGATTTTAATACCCACAATGGTGTCATTATGGCATAGAAGGGAAAGCCCAGTGTCTGCAGTGGTGGCTGGGACTTGGATGTGTTAGAACATACCCCCACAGCAAATACAATAAAATTAGCACTTAAGTTAGGGATGGAAACTGGTAGAGTCAGGAAAGCCTTTGCAGGGGAAGTGACATCTGAAATAAATCACACAAGATAAAAAAGAAATCATCAGTGCCAATAAATGTGATACATTCTAGGCAATAGTGTAGCCTTATGTAGGCTGGAATGAAAGGAAGAGCTGTACATATTTGGAAAATGGCAGGCATTGCATAAGGTTGACACAAGGACTGGATGGGTGTTCGCAAAAAAGGTAGGCTGAAAAGAAAATTTAAACCTTGTGAAAGTTTTGTTTTGTTTTTAACTCCATGCTTGAATGACTAGACTTCATAATTTAAAAAATGAAATGTTTAGTTTTCAAACAGGAGTGATATATAGATATAGATATAGATATAACTAGTATTCATAAGAAGTATTTGTAGTGACAGATTAAGAGATGAGATCATGTCACACAGTGAGGAAAAAACTTGTTGCAGGCAAAATGTAGATCATTGCAATCACCCATTAAGAGAAGTTACTTGCCTAAACAAATTCAGTTTCAGTGGGAGCAGAGAGAAGAAGCCAGATTCAAGGTACAATTCTGAAAGGAATCCATTAGACTTAGCTGAAAGTTGGAAGGAGCTGGAGGAGAGAAAATTGAGTGGAAGACAAAGATGACAGAACAGGCAATGGAACTATTAAGAAATTAATCTTTCTTAAAAGGAAGAAAAGGTCTTGAAAGCAAGAGAGTGAATTCGTTAAGAATATGTTAAACTTGGAATGCCAAGACAATCAAGATGATCCATAAAATGTCCAGGAGACAATTGGAAATATTAGAGTGGAGCTTATGATAGAGAAAAAAAAAAGGAAATATATCTAAAGACTGAGAAATATTATGGAAAAAGCTTGAGGAAAAAATATGCAACCACTAGTTTGTCTCTGTTCCTGAAAGGCTAGCATTAAGTATTTTTTTCAAGATACAGCACGTGATTTTAATATATTCCCCATCAAAAAGTTAAGCTGTATTGAGTAACATATTAATTAATTCATGCTCATATTTTAGCTTGAATTACTTTATTGATATACTTTAGTTATTTAATGAAGTCTTCAACACAGGATCTAAAACACAGAGTATAATACATTTTTTTTTTAAAGCCAGAAACACTAGATACCACAGAGACTGTGTATGGTGGTGGCGGGGGAGGGAAGGGAGCAGAAAAACTGAGAAGGTCAGAAAAAGAGAAGATGAAAAGTCAAGAAAGGCAAAGCCTACTTACTCATTTCCAAGTTTATACCAGTTATCTGAGTGTATCAAGTGTTCTCTGTTTTTTTATTTTATCGTTGATCTCTTTGAAAATATCTTAGAAAGACAGTTTGTGATACACATGAGTTTCTAACAGAAATTAAAAAACAACTAGCCTAATCCTCTTAATTATTATTTCAGTTTTATGACTAATGTATCAAAAAATGGATTTTTAGAGTGAAAATGTTTTATGGTAGCTTTAAATATTTCAGAAGTCTCTCCAAACATTGCCTATAATACACAATCTATTGCATTTTAGCTGCTTACAAATGCTTCAAAATCCCATCTATCCTAGCTATTTTTTCTTAATAACCTTTTCTATATGTGCATTTTCTTCAGCCTTTAAGAGATTAGGGAAAGAGGCAGATAGCAACAATTTGATTGGATCAGTCTATGTTTTCTGCATTTACGATTGATATTTTAATGCTCAAATTATAAGAAAACATTTTATGTGATGTTTTTTGTTTTTTAACAAATTTTTACTACCCTCCAGGCCTTCGATTTATTTCTTCATTAGCATCTCTATAAATATAATATAGATATAAATAAAAATAAATTTGACCCCTACTTGAGATTACTATATGAGGGAATAGAAAGGAATGGGGAAAATACCGAGGAAAATAAAGCTTATAAAGAAGTAAAGCAGATATTATTTATATTAAAAATATAAAGTATATTATTTATTTTAGAAATACAAATATTTTAATTTTGTCACCTAGTTGCTAAGTTGTTGTGTACCAATAACTTTCTATTCTAGTTTCTGTAATATATTTATCAGTAGAGAAAAATAAAGCTGAGTACTAACTCTTCATTCATTGCATTAAAATTTATTTCAAAAATCTGTAGCAAAGTAAAAATAATATATTTGCATTTATTTTTATTGTATACATATATGTGTATAAGTGTGTGTGTGTTAATGTGTATATGTTTGTTGGTTGTCATGTTCAGTTGTTCAATGGCAATAAGGGAAAATGTAGCTTATAATCTGAGACCAGAAGTATAACTTAGATAATATTTAATGTTATTTTTAATTTTACAGTATTACTTATAAGTGTGTGTGTGTATATATATATATATATTCATTGTGTATTTTATATCCAAAATTTTACAGTTTTAGGGGGTGTGATAATACTGAATTAAACGCATTTTCAAAAACTGAAAGAAGACTAAAATGCCTTTTATAGCACTATGATTATATGTTATTATTATGCTACCTTATTTCAGGGAACTTGAGTACATTTTTTTCAGTCTAACATCTTTTATTGGACTGCATATTACAATTGATGTGATTAACTAGCAGCATTTTCTCTTCTAAGTGATACATAAAATAATAGTGTACCTAACAATGATACTTTCAGATTCAATATAATTCTAGATTAATACATTTCATTTCTTTGAAAATAAAGAAAAAAATGTGATATAGTAACAGTTAACAGAATATCCTTCCTTTATTATGGGTAAACAGAAATGTACTTTAGGTGTGGTATTTTTCATCTAAGTTTGTTTAAACCTAGCACGAACTATTTAAGCAACCCATTTGAAAAGATTGTTCTAAGGCAATAGTAATTTTATATAACATTGGTTAAAATATAGGGACAGGTCAGGCAAGTAACATGTCAACTAAGGTCACCTCTGTCACCAGCAAAGCCATTCAGCCAGTTCTGTGTCAGTTCAAACTACCACACACTCGCACATGTTTTTTTGTTTTTTCTTCTTTCAGCTCTCTCAAGACATCATATGGGCTTTACAGAGGTTTTTCTTTGCTCTTTTAGTTTCTCTGCTTACAGTGCAAGCAGTAAACGTGATAAGATAACTCTAAGATCACAGGTAGTTCATCTAGTCTTGTCAGAAATAAGAATGTTATCTAAACCTACCTGTAACTATTTTAGACAAGTTTGACATGTTTTTGAGCAATTTTCCTTTCTATATTTTCAGTGTTTTCTTAATATATTACAATTTACTTTTTCATACAATTCTTTTGATCTCTTTAAGAGATTTTGGAATAAATAAGGCATAAAAGACATGCAAAAGGAGGTAACTCAAGAATATTTTAAAAACCAAGCAATGTGACTTTTGTGTTATCATCCACTGATAAAAATACAATCTAAAGACAAGTGAAGCATTATCCTATGTCTTCCATATATATGAAGTGAGGGACAGCAAAACTATGATTGCTCAGATGGCTCTAAATTTAAATTAGTGAGTGGATTCTATTCAAAAGAGCTTGGACTAAATAATCCCAAATTGTACTGTGTTCACTATTCAGGTGATGGGTTCAAAAGAAGCCCAAAGCCCAGTATTACACAATATACTCATGTAACAAACCTGCACATGTACTCCCTTGGTGGATACACAAAGCTAATTTTTCAGGACAGCCTTAAATTACAAGGAAGATTGTGCAAAGACTGGAATACATTAAACCTAACTGCAGCTCCAAGAGATGCTGGCCATTAAAAGATGAAAGCATTTTGAATTGGGGGGAGATTAAGAAGAGAAAGGGCCAAGTGATCTATTCTAAACTTTGGAATTTGTTGTTGTTATTATTCTTTTAATTTTAAGGGGAAACTGTTGAAGCCGTAGAAAAATTACTTGTAGGAAAATAAATACAATAGTATTCTTACAATAAATCAATAATCCCAATTGATGAAATAGCAAATTAAGGTTTTATTTTTCAAACATTTATTCCACAAAGAAATTAAAAAATCATACCTTTATCGGAAAGCAAACATTGACATTTGTACTTGTGACTCACATTGGTGGAAGACCATAAAAAAAGTAAACACACAGCTAATATTTAGAAAAATGTTATTAATTGGAAAGCAGTAAATATGAAAAGATGGCATACCAAAAATTATGTATTAACTAGCTAAACTTGATTTTCAAAATTAGAATGTACTTGTTAAGAATATGTATGCCATGTTATATGAAAATGTAAATTTTATAATAAAATAGCCTATTAAATCTTAGAGACATTTATTCTGTTATCAGTGCAACTTCTCTTTAAGTAAAATTAATCTCTGGTTTCACTCTGACTAGCTGAAAATGTCATATTAATATATCCAGACATGCGTCCACACTTGTTCCATGCCAATAGAAAAGTATGAGAAACTAAAAACAGCAGGGCAGCATTCTGTTATGTGTTATAAAGAATGACATTTCTCCTGGGTATATTTTTAAAATAAGATTTGATGGATGTTAAAGAAATATTTAGGAGATTCAAGTCAAGCTCAATTGGAAGAAAGGACTGAGGTAGTGAGTGAACCAAGACCAACCAATGGGAAGAGGAGATTCCTGGTAAGCATTGGTTCAGCCCAGAAGTCTCTAACACAGGGCTCATGGATGAACTTATCTTGAGAATTTCTCATGGATGGCAGACACATAAAGATTTGTAATGTCTATCTTTACAGGATGACTTTGATTTTATAATACATTTTATATGTAGCCAAGCTCTTGAGAACACTCAAAATCTGTGCTAATCAAAGCTTAGGTGGTTGCTTCAGCTTGAGTTAAACATAATCCTTAGAAAAGGGCTCCCTACACTGTACTCTGCGTTTCCTCTTAGCCTCTTCCCCTCAACGAAATGGTAAGAGTTCAGCTGACAACAGGGTAAACAGATTATTGTGTTATTGCTGGCTGATTGCCGGAGTTATTTTGGAGCTTCATAATTCATTTAAAGAGATTTTTGACATTTATGAAATGACTTCTATAATCAACTGACAGTGCAATATCCTATAATTGTTCAATTAAAAATGACTACTAGTGCAGTCATTTATTAGTAGAATCAGATAATTGTCTTGCCACTACAGAGTACTTCTCACTTTGCACATCAAATGAAAATGTTTGAGTATAAATCTGTGACACAGCAGCCAAAGTCCTGGGGATTCTCAAGTGCATATGTAATTATTACAGACCTCTGAAGTAAATATGGTTTAATGTGATAATCTTAAATGGATTGTGTGTGAGCCTTACAAAATACTTTTCTGTATAAACCAGAGCATCTGTCAGAATGGATAGGAGTTCATTTCCTACCAACACGAAGTTCATGATATTCTTTCCAACGTTTAGTTTAACGTGTATACTTAGAACACAGGATAGCATGCATGTCCCTTGATTCTCATTTATCTCCTTTTCTCCTTGCAGATGAAACTGATTACCAAGGTAAGGAGCCAGGAATGACTGCATTGATAAATCAGTTTCATATGGAATACTACCCTACTGGGGTCAGCATTCAGAAGCTCTGACTTCCAGATATACACACAGAGTGAATCCACAAAAACAGACACACTTTCACACACATGTGCGTGCACACACACACATATACACAGCACAATTTCAAATGCTGAATTTTTCTAAAATGAAACACTTTTGACTCATATTATCACAAACCATCTGTTAAGCTAAATCATAAATCAGTCTTTGATTAAATAATTAAAAAAGAAACTCTCACCACACTGAACACAGAGAAGGCATAGATCATTTAAAGACCAATATAAAGATATAACTAAATGAGGAAAACAGCAGCAGCCCCCTTACAGATAATGATTTCTTTATTTTTATTTTAAATTAGCATTGTGCTTCTTTAGACAAACTGGCTGAATCTCAAAATTTACATTCAAATAATGATAATTAAGGAAATTCAGAGCAAGCTCAACAGATGGAACATGTTACTTCATTTGAGGTTGCTACAAACTAGAATTTAGTAGTGTCATTTCAAAGTTGCAGCTTAATTTTAATTTTTAAATAAATAATCTGATTTAGTTGTTTGCTATTTTCTATTTTATTTGCAGGAAAATGTTTTAAAATTGCTGTCGGATTCAATCGCTATCTTCTGCTTCTTCCTAACCCATCAACAAGAATAGGGCATTTGAATCACAGCTGCTTGGGGCTTTTTGTTTTTGTTTCTCTTCAAAAAAATTTTTCAAGCCCGTTTTTCTTCTTCTTGTATGGATTTTAGAAAGAGTTTTGATAAAGACAGTCCTGGCAGCTGGATGATAAATATTATTTTCTTAACCTGCCTAGCTTTGTCAGCCACCTGCGACTGCAGCCTGCCACACGTTGGAAGCAGCTCATTAACTTTCCCACAGCTTCCCAGGAGTTTTCCTTGTTTTCTTTCACCTTGGGTGTGTGCTGCCTTCTCACTGAACGGTTAACTATCCGAGTAGGCAGAGTGGGCTTTGGCACCGCGAGCAGAGCACGCTTCAGGCAGCCTCCCTGCTAAGGCTCAAAATCTCTCTTAAACACATTAAGCAGCCCATTTTGGATTGATAGTGCAGTAATTATTCTGCTTCACCCTAAAAACCATCCTGGGGTAATTGGCGCAGAGGAAAATTACCCAGAGTCCTCCACCACCTGGTAGTTAAGGAACGAATCCAGGGAAAGATAAGTGAAGCAGGAAAAAAAATCGGCACTTATTTGATTTTAATCTCACCACTTTGCAAGCATTTAAATTGCCTTAATCAGGTGGTTGGCTTCCAGCCTAGCTGGTAATCTGTTATCAAATTTGAAACTAGATTTTTTAAAATGTCAGTGTAGGCTGAGAATTGAAGTCTATTAACAGTTATGAGCCTCCCTCCTAAACTTCCATAATCTATGTATTAATAATCCTTTTTACAAAGCTGTCAAATATTACTTTATTACAAGTCTACATTAATAATATGGATATAAAGGCAAGATTTAATTATTTATTTTTTATTTTTATTTCAAAATTGAGGTAACACACAATGCTAACATTCTCAACACTAAAATCTATTTTTTAAAAGCAATAGCTTGAGTCTATGAAATAACCTTGATAAATGTAATTGAATTTTTCTCTGATAAGATTAACTAGTGGTAATTGTGAATGGGGAGGTCTGACCCACTCCAAATGAGATGTATGACAAGCTGGAAATAATCAATTTTTTTCT
Organism: Tarsius wallacei; assembly: GCA_963574415.1. NCBI lineage: Eukaryota > Metazoa > Chordata > Mammalia > Primates > Tarsiidae > Tarsius > Tarsius wallacei. The sequence continues at coordinate 14,221 of CAUYQG010272172.1, read as the reverse complement.
TTATTTGAGCCCAGATTTTCAAAAATGGAAAGAGAAAATCAGGACCTTGCAGGATGAAACATTTGTGTCTGAAATGTTTTTGTATACACCGCTTATCTCCCATCTCCTCAGTGTGTCTAATTGTGCTGAGCTTGGTTTAAAATGAGATCAACACATTGAAACCCCAGAAGGCTTAATTAAGGGAGGGACTTAATATATACCAAAAAGAGGATTTTTTTTTTTGACAAATGTGGCATAAATTTTACCTGCAACATCTTTAACTAAAAGCATCCCAAAAGTGTAAGGCCCATTAAATTGCCTCTCCCCCCCCCCTTTTTTTTTTTTGTAAGAGAGAGAGAAGGGAAAAAAGAAGAAAATAATTTTACTTTGAAAATCTTAATTACTGTGATAGCAGGGTTGGGTTGTGCCTTTTTACGATTCCTGTATGATTTGCATTTTGAGTTGAAGTTTTGTTCTTCACAGCACACAAGCCAGCAATCAGGAGCATATAGAAATGGCTTGATAGATTCCCCTTTTAAACATGCTTATAAAACATTTTGCCTATGTAGCTTTTTGTATTACACATTCCATGGGGTTTCTCACATACCAATCAAGAAAGCATATCCCTTTTAATTCATTTTCTCAGAAGTTTAAGAGCTTGGAAATGTATATTAATACAGAACAAATAAAATATTTCAAAAACGGCAGCACTATTGTAAGGAGTTTCATTTGAAAAGCAAAAAATGCTGTCATTATTTTTATTCTTCTTTCATGGTCTTTATCTGACCATAGAATTTGAGTGAGTAGATCAGACTACAATAGAGACTGCTCCAACAACTTGGATTCCTAATTTCCTTCCTGGTTTCTGACTAGGTTCAGAAAAAGACTCTTTCAGAAACATAAAATCTAGTGACAATGAAATTAATCATAATGTACAAAAGAAAAGCAGCTGGCAACCAAACACTGAATAAAGTGAAGGGTGAATTTAACTGGCTATCAACCTCAATGTATATAATATAGACATATTATGTACATCTATATATTCTTTAGCTAGGCACAATCAGTATTGATGTCTTTTTATTGTATATGTATAGATTTCCTATATTACCTCAAAAGTTTATTATTATTATTATCTTTACTGCTTTAGAGCTTATTAACTGTAATTAAACATAAAAAGCATAGCTTGCCTTTTTTTAGAAGATAACATCCCTTAAAACTTGATCATCACAGACATGCAGATAAATTCTATATCTTCTGGTTGGAACATTTCACTTTTGAAGTGAGATAAGTTTTAACATATGTCTTTGCCAAAAACTAGCTCTAAGAAAAAAATTTAGAGAGAGCTATAATGGATGTTTCCTTCCACATAGAAGCATGCATGGCACCAATAACTTCAAAATAGAAAGAGGATTTTTTTTTTAGATTAGAAAATAGAGTTTATTTAAAAGTAAATTAGAGAGAGAGAGACAGAAGATTCATCTCCCCAAGGTGGGGGAGGGGGACCAAAGCCAGAAAGCATGGCGACACCAGAGTCTAGCAAGGCATTGGCCCAAAGAGGATGTTTGAGCTTTAATGTCATAGGAACTAATGCATTTTGTTTATAAGTTGTAATTTCTTAATGTTAACATCAATCAATTCTTGTGTGAAATTATGTTCCAATTAATAGTTTTCCTGGTTCATCTTAGCACTGAGTGGTTTCCGACTAAAATTCTCCATTAGTATCTGTGTGGTAAGTTGACTTAATTGATCTGGTCCTCTTACTTACCATCTCCCATGCCTTGTGAATGGCATGCATTCCAGACAAGTTTCCTATTGACCATAGCCCTAGATCAGTGTATACCATATACATTAAAATCAGTAGAATGCTTAGAAGCAAAAGTACTCCTTGATATACAGATTTAGAGAAGTAAAAGCCACAGTTAACTATTTATTCTTTTTTAACCTAATGTTTAGAACTAATCTGAAGCATATAAAATAGATTCACTGTGAAGAGCAGAGTATAATAAGATCTTTGGCAAAAAGTTTACCCAGTCCAGACCAGGACTGAAGACACAATCAGTATTCTCATTAAGGGAGCTACAGAGCACACTTATGCAAACCAGCTTTTTAGTCTTAAACTTTGTTGTCCTGTTAAACCAAATGTTTAAAACTTGATGCCTGTTAGAATAGAGAACTTGAAAATGATACGTAATACAGGCAAAGGGCATAGTAGAAATGTAAGTCCAAGTAAGCACAATACTAGAATCCGTTTCATTTCAACTACTCTTTGTCAAGTCCTCTTCTCAGTCATGGAGGTAAAAACGAGACTACAATATTGCCCTTGCACTTAAAGAATCAGCATTCTACTTGGGAGAATAGATATGTGAGCGGAAAAATTATAATATATTGTGGTCAGTGCCATGAAAGTGTATGAGCTAAGTTTTTTTGAGAGAACAAAGGAAGGAATTCAATTTTGCCTGGAAAATTGAGGCTAGTTTGATAAAAAGATATGACATTTCTTGAATCAGAGGAAGTAGACAATTAATGATATTCTATAGGCTAAATATGTTTCTTATTTCAAAACAAAAATACCAAAATAAGGTTAAATAGATATGCCGTTACATACAAATTTTATATAGGCAATTCCCTTGTGACTAATTATAAAAGTAATAACAATAGCTAGCATTTATTACACACTTATTATTATGCTCCAGACAGTGTTCTAAATGCTTACTTGCATTATCTCTGTTGCTCCCCATAACAATCATAGATATATTATTATTATTTGCATTTTATATCTGAGGAACTCAAGGCACTGGCAGGCTAAATGACTTGTTCAAGGTCAGGCTATAGAAGTAGAAAGCAGCAGAGAGAGGATATGAACTTAAGCAGTCAGTCTCCAGAGCCCAACAGAGTAAGGTTTTTCTTTTCAATAAAGTACATTATGATGGGCAAATATTAACCACTCTATTTTGAATAGCATTTTTTGTAAAATTTTTCTCTGTATTTCAAATGTCTAAAATAGTAGCCTGGTACCCAGAACCACTTCACTCTGTGCATTATGAAGTTAGCTGGTTCTAAGCTCCATAGCAATATATCCTTGAGAGCAAACAAGAACCGGGCTTACTTTATTCCTCAGATTTGACAACCTTTATTATTTCATTTATCTGCTATTCATAGTGAGATGTAAACATCTTACCTCCCAGTGTGATCCTCATATCAACAGTGGGTCAGTTTAAAATATTGGGAATCAATATGTTATAAAACATCAGCCAGTACTAAAAAGGCAGACCCAGAGAAAATTTGTTGAATGTCAAATAAAAAATAAACATCAACAGTTAAAAATGTAATAAGATAATAAATAAAAGCAGTGAATTAAAAAAATTCTTAACCTAAAAAGCAATTTGACAAGTAAGATATACCTATATTAAACACAAAGCCACTTACAGTACAGGGAGCAATGAATTTTTCATGCAGGTAGACAGAACAATTCTTTTCTAAATTTAATAGACAGACTACATGACATTAGCGTCATTGATGGTGGGGTTGGGGACTCAGAAAGAGAGGAAGCACCTGAGTCTCTATGAAGACATTAGTAAGCACAGGCTCTACATTTTTTATTGATTTGTGTAGACACTTAAGACAAAATATTTTTAGACTGAGGATCTCTTTTTCATCCCAGATATGTATGCACATATTTCTTGTGTGCAGGCACTCAGCTCTGTTTTTATGTTTCTTACTATCATGTCCTTTGGCCCCCTCCTCCAAACTTGCAGTCTGATCCTATGGTCAGTTGATCAGTCGATCAGTTAGTCTGTGTCGGTCTATGAGACACCTTTTTATTCACCTATCATTGAATCCACACCTCTATAGAAAGCCCTATAGAAAGTGAGAAAGAAGTAGGGCATTGCATTCCTTTTGGACTGCTTAAAATTTAATGTGTATCAGTTAACAATCAAAAGGAAACAAATAATATCCTTGAATCTTGTTTCTTGGATAAAATAGATAGGAAGACGATAGTCTAGGAGGAGAGGGTAATTGTGCCTGTGGTCTTCTTAATTCACCCACTGAAAAATGCATCACCCAACCCACTTGCACATACACTAGGACTGTTTTAACAAGAATTTTCTTCCTCCAATGCTGTTGCTTTTAGGGCTGGTACATGTCTCTGGGAACCGTGACCTTCCAAGTAGGCACCTCCTTTCCCTAGCTGCTCTTCCTTCCGATCCTAAGTGTCTCCTGCACCAATAATACAAGAGCATGAAATAAAAGCATAAGCTAAAAGAACGAGTCTCTAATTTTAAAAAGGGAGGGATTAGTTAGTACACATAAAATATTTTTTGTTTTTCCTGATATTTTTGGAAGAGTATTTACCCAGAGCCCTAGCAGTCATCAATATATACTGATTTATTTAGGTATCTATTTAATTAAAATCTTTGAACCTCTCTTGTATCTTAGGTACTATGCAAATTTCTAGGGAAAATGCACAACCCTATCCTCAGGGTCCTCTCACTCTAATGGGGGACTGGTGTGTGTGTGTGTGTGTGTGTGTGTGTGTGTATGTGTGTGTGTGTGTGTATTATATATATGTAATATGGTGAACAAAGAAATACAGTTCTACAGAGGATGCTATGGGAAATAGAGACAAGAGGCACCAACAAACCTGGGCTATGATAGAAAAGGTAGGAAAATTGTTTTGGAGACGATACCTGAACTCTGATCGATATGAAGAATAGGAAATGGTTTTACAAGTAGAGTAAAAAACTATGAGAAACAATTGTATATTAGCCTCTGGGACAAACACCAGCAATTGAGGTAGTAGCAGCAAAGATCAAGGCAGAGAGTAGAAAAAATGAAGGTACAATTAAGGCCTGGGTCAAACCATAGGGAGTCTTAGATGCTCTGATGTGTAGGCCCTAGAGTAGGAATGCTCTGGGTGGTGGTAGGGGATGAGAGTGAAACAGGCCAGGCAAAGAAAAACAGTGGGAAGAATAGAGATATCACAGCTAGGAGGCTCTTACTGTTATTAGTGATAAAGGAGTCCTGGCCTAGAGCTATGGTAGTAGGAATGGAAAGAAGGCAACAAAGTTAGGACATATATAGAAGTTTCTTTATGTGATAGGTAAGTGATAAGGGTGAGAGAGAATTTAAGAATTACTCTTTATATTATTGAACAGACTATTAGTTGAGCTGGTATCCACACGTAGAAGAAAGCAGGTTTATTATTGGAGATGTTAAGTTCACACACGGTAAATATAAAACTACAATATACTAAGAAAGTAAGACTCACTGGAAAATTGAATGCTTAAGGAAGCAGATTATATATAATTTGGAGAGAAGCCAGGTATAGGTGATAATGGTAACTGTGAGATTATATAGATAACCCCAAGACCGTGTGTAAAAAGGGATCGTGGTCCAAGGTTGGGACTGTCGACATTTGAAGGACATACTAAAAATGAGATGGCTAGGAAGCTAAACATTGGGTACACGTGGATATAACGATGGAAAAAATAGACACTGAGAACTCCAAAAGGGAGGGGATGTTGAAAAACTACCTATGGAATACCACATTCACTATTTGGGTGATAGATTCATAGAAGCCCAAACCTCAATGTCAAAAAATATAGCCATGTCACAAAATTACACAGGTACTCCCTGAATCTAAAAAGTGTGTGTGTGTGTGTGTGTGTGTGTGTGTGTGTGTGTGTGTTTGTGTGTGTGTGTGTGTGTTGGAGTCTCAGTCCGTCGCCCAGGCTGGAGTGGAGTGGCAGACTCACAGCCACTCCAGCATCGACCTGCTGGGCTCAGGCGATCCTTCTGCCTCAGCGTTCCAAGTACCTGGAACTACAGGCACACACTACTACCACATCCGGCTATTTTTTTATTTATTGTAGAGATGAAGTCTTGCCAAGTTGGCCTGGCTGGTCTCGAACCCACAGGCTCAGGCAAGCCACTCGCCTCAGCCTACCAAAGTGCTGGGATTACAGGTTGAGCCACTGAGCCCAGCCTAGAAAATTTTTTAAAGGTAAAAAATAAAATAAAAATATGGTACCTAAAGGGGAGACTGAAAAATCTGATACTGGTGTCACAGAATACAAAAACTTCAAAAATTTCAAATAGCAAGGAGATTATCTACAGAGTCAAGAATTTGCAGCAAAACAAACAAATAAAAGATATAATAAGAGCTACAAACGACTAGATTATATGTATTTAGGAACCCATATTGACTGTAGCAAGACCAGCAGTGGTTATGAACAAGAAACAAATTGCAGCAGGTTGAGATACAGTAAGTATAGATGTCTCAATGAGATACAATGAGTATAAATGTCTCTCTAAATTTTCAGATGAGTACGGAAAGAATTAATTGAATTAAGGAGAGAGGTCTTATAGTTCATGAGAAGGATTTGCCATGATTATTGTTTGAAGAGCAGGATCAGGCAGACTATGGCATTTAAATACAGAAGGGAGACGAGATGATAGTTGGAACACTATCCAAAAGACAGCATTAGGTGGAAGAGTTAAGGACAAAGACGATGATGCTGATTTTGAACATACCAACCCCTGATACTATAGGGGAGAATGAGATAATGGGCCTGATATAGATTATTTTATAGTTAGTGAGGTGAGAAATTCATCAGCATTATACTCAAAAGCCTCAAGTATGAATCACAACAAGAGGAAAGAAAGTTGGGTAGGAAGATTAAGAAAATAGGAATTTTTTTTTTTTTTTTTGCCATTGCCTTACTAAGCTATGGTGTGGTCATGTGCTCTCTGAGTTACAGCCAGGTCATGTTTTCTTAAGCTTTGGCCCCTTCCTCTACCTTGGGGACGTAAATCACTTTTTTCTCTCTCACTCTAATTTACTTCTAAATAAACCTATATTTTCTAATCTAAAAAAGAAAAAAAAAAGAAAATGGGGATTTTTGGAATAGTCTGTAATGAAAATGCAAGAGGAAGCTGATCAAGTAAAATACTGATGAGCAAGAGGAGCTCACAGATTTTTATAGATTTGTAGTACTGATAAGTGATAATATATGATTAGCCAGCGGCTCTCAAATATTTATATGTAAAACTGAAGAAAGCCTACTGGAGTATTCATTTTGTACTGGAATTTGCTGGGCAGATGTGACAGGGAGGTAATTGTTTACTCAGTGATTCGTGGGGATGACTGGCCCTTAAGCAACAAGTGTAGTTTTTTAGCTTGTTTCTTAGAAACAGCAGGCTCACCACCATCTTCATGGCCTCCATTGTGTTACCTTGGTCTCCATCCTAAACCTCTTGCCCAGATAAGATATGCACTCTGCCTTCTCATCATTTCTTATAAACGGGGCATACAAAATTGTGCTTTCAAAAATCTGAGCTGGTCATGGTAGCTCACACCTATAATCCCAGCACTTTGGGAGGCTGAGGCAGGAGTATTGCTTGTGGCCAGGAGTTCAAGATCAGCCTGGGCAATATAGTGAGACCTCATTTCTGGAAAAAAAAAAAAAAATCAAAAAATTAACTGGGCATGGTGGCACATGCCTGTAGTCCCAGCTACTTGACAGGCTGAGGTGGAAAGACTGCTTGAGCCCAGGGGTTCAAGGTTACAGTAAACCGTGATTGTGCCACTGCACCCCAATCTGGGTGACAGAGTGAGATGCTGATGAGAAAAAAAAAAAATCCGACAAATTCTTTTAACTGAGTTCGGCTCTCAGTCCACATTTATCCATCTTGTGGGCTTTATTCCAAAACAGAGATCAAATCTATCCATTCCACTTCTTCCCCGTGAGGATCACCTTAGTCCAGCCACCACATCTTACCTGGACAAAGGCACCATTTTCTAACAGATTCCTCACTTTCAACCTTGCCTCTCTATAAGCCTTTCTCATGACAGCTTAGTGATCATATTTAAAATGCTATTAAAAACTATGCTTTACCTCTAGGTCCTCTGGCACTTAGACTTAAACCCACATCCCTTAACCTAACATATAAATCCCTACATGGTGCAGTCCCCACCTATCCCTGACTTCTCCCACAATTTGCTCCCTTGCCTTCAATGGTCCCAGCCAATTTACCAAGCACATTCCTGCCTTAGGGCCTTTGCACTAATATTTTTCTCAACCAGGAATGCTTTTCCACCTGACCTTCACATGACTGGCTCTTTCTCATGCTTAAACTCCCAGCTAAAAATTACCTCCCTAGAGAACATTTTGTCTTTCTATCTAGTGTACCTGATCTCTCCATCCTTTCGGAACTCTCTTATAATATATTTTTCTCACTAAGATGTATTATTTTTAAGTGAGTTTTATAAATTAAAAAATTGTCATTAATGCATTTCACTACTCACTATTTTGTTATCTTTTTTTTCTAGTCTATAAAATCTTTGAGGGCAAGAGCCATATATGATATTGCTTACATTTGTCTTAAAATCCTTAGGCCATTGCCTTGCTAGCATCTGGTGTGGCCATGTTCTCTTTGAGCTATGGCTGTCACCATGTTTCCTGGCTTTGGGCCCCTCCCCCACCTTGGGGAGGTGAATCCCCTCCTTCTCTCTCTCTCCAATTTACTTTCTAAATAAACTATATTTTCTAATCTTAAAAAAAAAAATCTTTAGTCATCTTAGAATCCTCTTCTTACTTCCTATTTCTAGTTGGCAACACAGTTTTGTTAATACTATCACTTAATAAATACTTAGTTTATCCCAATTTCTCCCTCTCTGCCACTTTAGACCAAATTTTTATCACCTCTAGCATTACAATAACTTTTTCACTAGTCAATTAGTTTCCAGGCTATCCCTACAATACACTTCCTAAATGCAACAAGACAAATCATTCTAAAATGCTAATCTTGTCATGATCTTCCTCTAGATTAAAATCTTCCAGTGATTCTCCATCTCTATAAAATGAGAGTCTTGTTTATATATCTGTCGAAATCAAGTCCAGAGGACTAAAAGTAGACTAAGGCAAAATCATAGTTATATAAAGGAAGGAGAGGAGAGAGCCCTAGGTGAATGCCCCAAATATTCCAAAGTTTTCATTATAGCACATCATAATATGAAATGTGCTGGCACCAGCTGGAAGACACCAAGCAGATCCAATCAATTTATGCATGTATTTTTTCATCATGGAATACTGCTTTCATTTTCTCTCTCTCATTCTTTGTGCTTGTTATACATTTTTATTTTATACTATTTGTTAAATTATTAAGGTTAATTTTATAAATACACTAAGCAAAACAGTTCCCTAATATAGATGTGTATGGACCATGCTATCTATTAAATATATAAGTGCCATAATAAAGCAAGCTTTATTTATATATATAATCCTCATTTCAACCTCATTTTTTTTCAGAAAAACTTTTTAGCAAATAACAATTTATATTCGGCCAATAGAAAATTTGTCTTGATTGCAACTTTGTGAATAGGTCAGACCAACTCACTCCACCTTTCTCTGAGTAATTTTTGGAATGATGTGTTATTTATAAAATCATGACTTTGAACCCAAAATAATCTTACTCTTCAGTAATCTTGATATTTTTCTAATTAGTACTAAAAACTGATATTATAAGCATAGATTGTCCTATTTGAAAAACATTTTAAGCAAAGCCCTATCAGCCATTGTTTTTCTTGGTTGGCAGAATCAATCAATTCACCTATCAATCAAATATTTATTAGGTGCCAACCTTGGGCCTGGCACTGATCCAGTTCTGTGCAATGATGAAACAATAAGTCCAGAAAGAGGATAATATGATGATAAATTCTAAACTAGAAAACATGTTTACTAAAACATTTATATCTCTACTACTATAATTCTGTGTATATATATTTTTATATAAAAGATCTTTGTAGGAAGCATTATTTTTAGTTTGAAGGATGAAAGGTATTATTCAGAATCTGGTATTGTATAAATGTACATGGTATTCAGATTTCCTCTTCGGGGAAATGCTGTTTCTACAGCCTTTGTGATTTTGAGTAACTTTCTATAATTATTCTCTATTGAAGCAACCAGCCAACGTTTCTGCTCTATGAAGCGCTGCACTGGGTTGCTGTGCCACCTTGGGTGGTCTCTCAGAGGACTTGTTGGGAATGAACTACATCTGAGCTCAGGGCTCTTCCTTGATAGACTACAAGACCCCATTGCTCCTTGTCATTCTACATTTACATACAATAATCACTTGATCTCTAAACTTGAAAGTTCAAGTAATCCCTGTAGAGCTTAGTCCCAAGAAACCAGACAGAAAGTCAAAGGAGTTATGCTTCTGCTAAGTCAACAAAGAACAATTACTGAAGGTTAACTGGGATCTTTATATATAAAATACCCTCTTCATCTGGGTTCTCATGTTTTACTTACTATGGAATCAAAATTTGAACTGGATAAGGAAATATAAAATAAAAGAAGCCCTTTTGTCACTATATGAGTTAATTCTAAGTCACCATATCCAAAGCAATTTTCAATAAGCAGAATTCTTTGCATATGTAATTATTTTAATAGTAAATAATCTTTGTTTTTTCAATTTTTTAATTTTTTAACTTTTCTATTTTAAAGATGTGGGGTACAATTCAGGATTAGGTATACAAATGTTCATTATGCAGACACACTTGTTGATGAGGTGTGCCCCCCTTTCCCCTGGCAATTTCCCTCAACTGCCAATCTGACCCCTCCCCCAGCAGTTTCCCACTACCGCCAATCCCTCTCTTATAGTATTATGATAATTGTTCAAGTTCCACTTATGAGTGAGAACATATGGTATTCTGTTGTTTGATTCTGTGATAGATCACTGAGTATGATAGACTCTAAATTCATCCAAGTTGCTGCAAATTCCATATGTTTGTCCTTCTTTATGGCTGCATAATATTCCATTGTGTATATGTACCACATTTTTAAAATCCAGTCCAGCTTTGATGGGCAGACCAGTAAATAACCTTTAAACACGCCAATACAAGGCAGTTGAATAAGCATAGAATGCATCCAGTTAACAATATGACAATTTAGTGGACAGTGGGAAACAGGAGCTAGTCACTTATTTTAGTCACTCCAGAAAATAATTTGAACACTTTTTTGGGAGATCAGATGTTCTGAAGACCTTATCATAAATAATTATGAGCCTAAGCATTTTCAACACTTGCAGAACCACCAGCACTTCCAGAAACACCAGCACCTGGTTGATACCTGCTCCTCAGAATTCTGGGTCCCAGGCCAAAAGGACTCATCCTCTATGGCCAGAGACACTGAAACCAGCTGAACAGTACCTTCTGCTCAGAGGTCTTGGTTTCAGAACCACAGAGCCCTTTCTGCAAGTTCCTAGGTTGTGATAATTTCAGTATATTTCCTTTGCTTCCTCAGTTCTAGGGTCAATAGCTGTTTCTTACATTTGTTACTTCCCTGAAACCTTAGAGTACTCTTTATTCTTATTACCCTTTTAGTTACCTATTTAACAGTTTTATGTAGATAACATTTCTTTATATTAAATTCTCTCATTTCAAATAACTGGTTTATGGTTTTGCCTCCAGACTGTACCCTGACAAAAAAATCATATATCTGCCATTTTTTAACTAGTCTAAATTCTTAACCCTCCTAAGCCTCAATTTCCAAATCTTCAACATAGGGTTAATATTGCATGGCAATTTTGAGGATAAAATTAAACAATGCATTTAAGTGTAAATAAAATATATGGCAAAACCTAAGTATCCAATTTAATTCAGCCACAGGAGCTTATGACCTGGCCAAAACAGTAACACAAATTTGTTCTACTTAATAAGCTATAGAGTGACTTCATGAATGTTTATTTTATTATTTGTCTTTAAATTATGTATGTGTACTTTTTTATATTAATATTAATTTCACAATAAATAAAAAGAGATACTAAAATATAGAGTGGGCATGAGAAAATTATATAAAAAACTGTGTATCGTATATGCAGTTATGAATAAAGCTTAGATCAAAGAGTACAAGAATCTATGTTCTGGTTATATTTTTCTTCACTTGTCAAATTTCCTAAAGTGAACACGTGTGATTCTTTTCTTTTTTCTTTTTTTGAGTTGGAGTCTTACTCTGTTGCCCAGGCTGGAATGCCGTGGCACACTTATGGCCACCCCAGTGTACACTTGCTGGGCTCAGGCAATTCTTCTGCCTCAGCCTTCCAAGAAGCCGGAACTACAGGCATGCACTACCACGCCCAGCTAATTTTTTTTTTTTTTTTAGAGAGACGAGGTCCTGCCAACTTGCCCGGGCTGCTCTCCAACTCCCAGGCTCAGGTAATCCATTTGCCTCAGCCTCCCAAAGTGCTGGGATTACAGGCTGAGCCACCAAGCTCAGCTTCATGTATAATATTTTATAAAAAAATAAATAAATAAACTTAAAAGATTAAAGACATAAAAAGATTGTGTTCAGTTAAATGGAGAATGCTTTTTATTGTAGGGAATTTCATGAGGATCAGAAGGGACTTCCCTGTTGGGGTGTAGGAAAGGATATGTACACACGGTCTTCAAATCACCACGGTTTTCCACAGCACCACCTACAATGCCATTTCTGAAGGCTGACCATGTCCACTGAAAGCTGAGCTCTGTCTCAGGGTCTGTTGTCAGAAAATTCTATGGTACAATGTTGCAGATATGATGATGTCTTTATCTTTTTTATCTCATAATAACCTATAAATTGACAGTAATATAATATAAAATATGTAGACAAGCGCAGAGAAAAGGGAAGGAAGTTTCAGCAGAAGTAAGATGTCAACAAAATTTTGAAGAAGTTAAGAGAATGGAAAAGCTATGATTGATTTAGAGCCAAGGAACCTAAATATCTACAGGAGGGAAAGTCAATGAGAAGCAAGACAATTCACACCACTGAGCGCAGGAACTATAGGAACCATTGAAGATGGAGTGAAAACCAGGTGGATTATTGTAAATGTGGATCAGCAGTGAGACTTCAGATTTGCTCTTTTCCAGACTGCTCAGCTTGAGAGAAGTCAGAAGATTTTTCTGGAGACCTGGAATAAGAGAGTTTCTTGACTCTGAGAACATCAGGCCAAAAAAACGAACAAAGCACTTTATACCTTAAGTTTTCAGAAAGACGGTTGACCTCATATTATATCACACCTTTCTATTTTTCTACTCCTACTAGCAAAGAATTAAAGGATTCCTCTTGGGGAAATGAATCAGCTGAGGAGAAATGGCCACAGATACAACTATTTGAGGTCACAAAACAGCTGAGTACTTATTCAATTATCCTTCTTTGAGATTCACCGATAAATAAGCTCCCTTCATGCATGCTGACCTCAGGATTCACTTTTTACCACTCTGATTGTAAACATGAATGGGAAAACAAGGATCACTACACACAATTTAGGAAACCTCAAACACAAAACAAGAGAAACAAGATGGTACAAACTGAAAGGATTACTAATAAAACAAATACAAAAAAAACCAAAAACAGATACAATGTCAGGAATAGAAGAAAACGTGAAAGAGAGAAAAAAAACCTATCATTGTTATCCCTAGAATGATAATGTGTGTGTGTGTGTGTGTGTGTGTGTGTGTGTAACAAGAACAGAATACTATTAGAAAGTAAAATAAAATAAAATAGAATAAAAGTGAGCTCTTGGAAATTAAAATACGTGATAGCATTTTTTAAAAAAGAAAGGATAGGAATAAAAAGTTGAAGTATCTCTGAACACGTAAAAAGAGAAAAAGAGAAAAATAATATAAAAGAAGAAAGATATAATTAGTATAAAGCCCAAGTTTCCAAATAAGAGGAATTAAAAAAAAAAAAAGAGAGAGAAAATAGAATTGAAAAACATAAAGAAAATAATACAAACCTTTTTCTAGACTCATTGGCAAATCTAGTTTGTTTGACAAATGAAACAGATTATTTTTAATACCACCCGCCTGTAATAAACATGCATTTTTTGTAATAATAAGTAGTCTTATTTTGTTGATTCATTTTTCTTTAATAGAAATAACAACTAAAAGGAATAAATGTCACATATTATTATTTAAATTTAGTAAAATATTTAATATATGAGCTAAAATCTGCACATACAAAACAAAACCCTTATGCATCACATGTCACACTCTGTTTTGCTTTAAAATTTTTTTTTTTTTTTAATATTTTATTTTATTTTATTATGTTATTGTGGGGTACAGTTAGGGGTTAGGCATACAAAATATTTCGTTCAGGTACCCTTGTTGATAAGAGGTGTCTCCCCATCCTCAGATAGATACCCACCACCATTAATCCCCGCCCCCGCGGGCGCGCCGCCCCCGCGGGGGGGCGCCCGGGGGGGG
>CAUYQG010272170.1:0-14984 GCA_963574415.1 Tarsius wallacei | reverse complement strand
TTGCCTTCCACCTCAGTCTTCCAAGTAGCTGGAACTACAGGCGCGCGCTACCACACCCGGCTAATTTTTTGATTTATTGTAGAGACGAGGTCTCGCCAAGTTGCCCAGGCGGGTCTCGAACCCACGGGCTCAGGCAATCCACTCACCTCAGCCTCCCCAAGCGAGGGATTACAGGCTGAGCCACCGAGCCCGGCTAAAAACCCTATTTTCAATTCTTCTGTAAAACTCATACTCATTTTCCTGATTGAGTACATGTTACATCAAATCACAATTAACATCAGAAAAGGATAAGCTCAAACTCTATATCTACGTATTGTTAGACACTTAACTTTCCAAGAGTAGCATATCCACAGCCAACATTTTCATTATCTTTATCAACATTATCCTTCACAAAAAAACCCATAGTCTTACTGAAATGAGGCAATTCTTACCTTTGCTGCAAAACTACAAATATGAGTCTGACTTCAATATTTGCTAATAACTATTCCCTATTTATGAATATTAGATTCATGCTTAACACTAAAATTAGTTCAGCCTGAGGCATAAATGGACTGCATTTGCTCCTTTTGTCTGTCATGCTAATTACCAATCTCTATAGACTAGTGAAGCATTCAAACTGCCATGATAATCAGACTAAACATTATACACATTTACACATACATACACACACATACACACACACACACAGATTCAACACGATAATTGCATTTTTTGTTTTACAATATTACTACTTTGTTGAATGACAATGGATGCAGCAAAAACTAAAAAAATAAAATTGTATATACTCAATGTTCAGAATGCTTATTTTTATATTTATAGTGTATTATTCTGGAACACATACATAGTTCTGTTTCCAGATTAAATCTGACGTTTTCTATTCTAATAATGAACCTATTAGTGAAGCCCAAGGTGACTGTGTATGATATAAAGTGATTGTCTGAGGATCCAGTTCTGGGGTTCCATTCATTCTCATCTTGGCTCCTCCATTTTCTTTGTAACCCTGGGCAAATCTCTGTCATTCTTTGTTAACTCAAGCTTTTCATATGTAAAATTGAAGCAATAATTGCCATTTATTTTTTTTTTCCAGAAAAAGTATCATGAGAATTAATGAGATTATTAATCAGTAGACCTCCAGGCCATTGTCACTGCCAGGATAGTATTATTGGCCTCTAGAGGAAAAAGGCTAAGAGAGTGTTGAGGAAGAGAAGGATCCTTGAGAAAATGGGAATGATATTAACAATGGAGCTAGGTAATGGCATCAGCCTTCTAAAATATGGTTAAAGTGAGTAAGTGAAAGGGCGAAAGAAACCCTTTCATTGGCCCTTCAAATACAAACCTGCCTTCTCTAACTCCTTACTACCCAACCCAAACTAGGATACCCATGTTTCCAATACACTGCAATTCTGAAAGACAGATGTTGTATTTTATTTGTCCCTGTAACCATAGACTGGAGAGCACAGGATCAGGCACTTATCATGCTTTAAAAAGAAAAAAATGACAATATGTATTTGGATGCAGAAAGATTTTGATATGATTGAAAGGTGCCATTTTGTTTGGAAAAATATAGCTTCCTGTACTGTAGTGTTTATACTGTGAGTAATTTTTGGTACTTGGAAGTGAATGTCAAGAAATGCCTTAATCTAATATTCATTCATTCATTTTTTTTTAATTGCCCAGTTGCCAAGTCTTGTTTTCTATGATGACAGAGAAGCAGGAAGAACTTCCTATTAAGCTGAAATTGATGTTCAAAGTGAAGGTACTCAGCACTAAATCTGAATTAGTAATCAACTAATTAGATCAGTCCATATGCTTGATGGTGATGTTTCAGTTAACATTTTGTTTAATCAGCTAATGATGCAATCCACTAAGCTTGTCTTTTTTTCTTTAAACATTTTTCTTAAATGTGAAGCCATTTAATCATCTTTTGGTGAAATATATACCTAAAAATAGAGGTAGCTTTTTTATTTTTAGATCTAAGCCTAACTTCTATTTTAATAAAGAGGATCAACCCCTTCACTTGTGTATCTTTGTTATCTTCCACACTATCACAAGAAGTTAAAACCACTTTGTTTCCCAAAGACCTAAATTCAAGCAAATGCCATTTCCAAATAATCACAAATGGTGCCATATGCTGCATAGCTCATTGTAATGTGTCTCTATCACCCTGCGGTGCAAGTGACTCCTTCCAAAATGGCTGAAGAAAAAGACACCGAAGGTCTCAACGTCTATAGATGGGTTGCCTGCTCAGATAGTTTGTAGATGCAGAAGACTCGTGGGGTTGCATGATTCACATCTCAAAGCATAGATGGAGATACTGAGAAACAGGACATAATGATGCACAGGCTGTTACCTGAGGTTGCAATGCTAGTGCATTGCCCTTCAATCCAGTTTGTTCCCCACTATGTCCTACTCTTTGTCTGAATGCAACATTATATTTTTCACATTTACCGCTATGCAATAACTTGATTTCTCCATTCTTTTTTCTTTGCCACTCCTGCTCATCACTCTTTAATTAATGTGCAGTAAAGAATCTTTCGCGAACTACTTCAGCTCTTATAGAGACTTTGAGTTAAGTCAAGTCAAGTGTTAGAGATTAAGCAATTTGGAAAAACAAATAAGATATGAACAAAGTGATCTGAGAAACATCTGTCTTTGTAATTATAATACCATAAAAAAATTATATAATGTTAAGAACCAGGATACATTTTTTTAAATGATAAGAGGGCTCAAATTTATGGAAACATGGAGTTATGAACATAGCATGTATTTAAGTAAACAAAAAGAAAGCATTTGCAAGAAAATGATAGCTCACCTTATTTTTCCTGAGGAAAAATTGTTATATTTTGTTAAGTATGCAGTTTTAATTTCCCTTTCATAATTCCCAGGCCTTTTCTATCATTTAAAAAAAAACAGAAGCAACACACTACAGATTTGTATTAAGTCTGCAGAAATATATGTACCCATCATGCATAGTATAAGGCCTTAAATTTGGGTGGTTCTGTATAAAATTTTGGCCTAAGTCAGCAAATGGATTTTTTTTTTTTTGAGTTGGAGTCTCCCTCTGTCACCCAGACTGGAGTGCAGTGGCCGCTTCCAGCCACCGCAGCCTCGACCTGCTGGGCTCCGGCGATCCTTCCGCCTCAGCCTTCCGAGTAGCTGGAACTACCACGCCTGGCTAATTTTTTTGATTCATCGTAGAGATGAGGTCTCGCCAAGTTGCCCGGGTGGATCTCGAACCTGCGGGCTCAGGCCTCCCAAAGCACGGGATTACAGGCTGAGCCACCGAGCACGGCCACAAACTATAATCTATTTTTTTTTTTTTTTTTTTGAGCTGGCGTCTCACTCTTTCGCCCAGACTGGAGTGCAGTGGGCGCTCCCGGCCACCGCAGCCTCGACCTGCTGGGCTCCGGCGATCCTTCCGCCTCAGCCTTCCAAGTAGCTGGAACTACAGGCGCGCTACCACGCCCGGCTAATTTTTGATTTATTGTAGAGATGAGGTTTCGCCTGCCGAGGCGGGTCTCGAACCCGCGGGCTCAGGCAATCCACTCACCTCAGCCTCCCAAGGCGCGGGATTACAGGCTGAGCCACCGAGCCCGGCTGCAAATGGATTTTTAAAATACAATTTTCTATGGAAATAATATCACAATGATAGTCAATTTTGCAGGCCAGTTCATGAAAGTCTCCCTTTCTGGGACAGAACTTACAAAAGCAGACACACATCTCATAGATGGCAGTAGTGAAGAAAGAGTCCTCTCCCTCCAGTAGGAGTAGCAAAATAGCTATATCACAGCTCCCAGAGAGGTTGAGATGTAAAGAATGACTGATAAAACAGAAGTTCATAACTTGTTCATTCAAGAAATAAATGATGTACTAATCTCCTTTATACTGTTGAAAAATCATAATAAGGTAGACATATAAATACATATTCACAGATATACAATAAAAAATAAAATGCAAAATACCGCCTGACCATACTTCCTGCTCCAACATATTAATAAAAGAAAAGGAAAACTAAATTCATCAATATTTCCTCATCACAGGAACTATCACATACACATCATATAAACTTTATTCCAGACCTGTCTGGAAGGTATTATTATGTCCAGTCAATAAATGAGAAAACTGAGCACAGTAGTAGAATGATTTGTCCCCTGTCTCTCAGCTGATAGTTGAAAGAACTCTGATTCAAACTCTGCCTGTCTTCCAGACCCAGGATCGTTTCCTCCGCCAACTCATACGGCTATCAACTTTTGTCTGGGAGATAAGAAGACTCAAGAAAACATTTTCAAACAGAAGCCAAAATGAAGCACTCTGCAAACTGCTCTTGGAAGATATCTAAGCATCCCAAGCAACACAAAAAGGAAGAAATCAACTTTAAATGATAATTACATTATTCCTCTGGGAACAAAATAAAACAGAATTTTAAAAACCACATAATTAACGACATCAGTATAACTGTTTGGCCTACGTTCCAGATCTAACCACCAGAGTGGAGCTAAAACCAATTTAGCCTTCTCCAAAGCAGAGGCTGCCAGCCGATATTGTCTCAAAGGAATGGGACAAATATTCAATTTAAGCATAAGTATTGTCATTTTCAGATAGTGGTGGTGATGCGGATCCTTAAAAATAAAATACACCTAGAATAATTTACATTTCTCTTTTTGACAAATGACAGTTATTTTGCAACTATAATGTTTACTTAGCTTATAGAAAGAAATATCAAGGGTCTGAAAAGCTATTCAGCACTTGACAATAACATTACAGCTTCATTTTTGTGCCAGCACACCTGGTTTCTATCACTGTGATGCATAATATCGTTTAAATGTTTATAAGTTCAGAGGATGAATGTACATCTGTAAACTCATCACTTTCTCTAAATCCTAAATTATAGTATGCATCAAATTATCATTGCAACATATCAGTTTCAAGTAAAAAAAGAACATTTATTTAAATTATTGCTTCTTATCCTTTACCAGTATTTGCATTCAGATCCCATCAACTTCCTTATTTTTTAGGTGTTTTATTCAGTGTTGGAAATTACTCTCTAGGCCTTGTTTTTTAACTATGCAGTTAAAAAAAAAAAGAAATAAAAAAGATGAATATATGAATAAAACCCCAAATATCTTACTAAATTCATGAAAGAAAAATAAGAGAAAATGTTTACTTTTTTTAAAGTCATTTTAAACAATAGAATTTTTTTGAAACATTAATAAATGTTTTATATGTATCCAGAGATTTTGCCAATGCACATACTTGTAGGAACTGGGGGTACAGAAGTAAAAAATTGTTTTGGACTGGATTGGACTATGAAAAAATAAAACCATTTAAAATTATTTCTGGGGTTTGCATATTTTTAAAAATCTCATGCACTGTATAACTTGACAAATCATGACATATTAAAGTAGTGATAGAACAGTTTTCCCTGAGTAATTGCTTTTTTCAAAATATTACACATTGTCTATTCTGTACTTTCATAAGTTCTCACACATGTAACAAAAATATCTGTTCTTCGAATTCAGACAGCCCTGGATTTGAATCCTGACTCTACATTTTACGGGCTGGGAGATGCTGAGCAGTTTGCACTGTACATTCTAACATGTATTACCCTACCTATAAAAGGGGACAACAACTGCAATGGTATCTACTCTATACGGTGTTATGAGGCTTAAATGAATCAATACATACAGCAAACATACAAAAAGCACTAAATAAATATTAATTCTCTCATTCTGTACTCATGTTCCATTTATCTTTTATTTTTGTTTACTTGTAGTTACGTCATACTGGCATTAACCACACAAATCTCATAAATATTACAAATATCGTCCTATGATATTTGGGTTGAAAGGAACCATAGACCTTATTTAGTACAACCCTTATAGATAAAGAACTGTGGTCGTTTCCTAGTTCAACCCCTGTTGGACTTCGAATCCTTTGACGTTTCATTAGAAATATTTCATTAGAAATGTTTCAGTCAGATGATTAAGCAGGCCAGATAAGAATCCTTCCAAACGTAGATCAGGAAGGGCTGCTAAACCATCACTAGTTTCCAGCTAACTGAATTTCCTACACATAACTGTTTGCATAACTGGAAAAATAAAAATTGTGTCCTTCTGTGTTAGTTTTCTACTGTTGTGTAACAAATTACCACAAACTTAGCAGCTTAAAACAACACAAATTTATTATCTCATAGCATCCGTAAGTAAAAGTCCAGGCATGGTGTTATTAGACTCTGCTCAGACTCTCACTAGGCTGAAATAAGTGTCAACTGGAGCTGTACTCTTATCTGGGGCACAGGATCCTCTTTCAAGATCACTAGTGAATTCATGTTAGCATTCAGTTCCCTGCAGACTGAGGTCCACATCTCCTTGCTAGCTGTCAGCTGGTTACTACTCTCAGATACTACAGACTGGCCGCAGTTTTTTGCCACATGGCCCCCCATAAACAGTTCACAACACGAATCTTTGCTTTCATCTGTGTGAACTTGACTGTGTCTCTTTGACTCCCTCTTCTGCAACCAGTCCAGAAAAAATGCATTGCTTTCAAAGGGCTCACCAGATTAAATCAGGCCCACCTGGCATAATATTCCTTTTGCCACGTTGCATCATGTAATCATGGGAGGGATATTTCAACCTATTAACAGGCCATCCACACTCATGAGAATTATATAGAGCACATACACCAGAGAATAGAAATCTTGGGAGCTTTCTTAGAATCCTTTCTAGCACACCCTTATAACAAAGAGAACAGTAAAGTAAAGAGGGAAAGAAATAAAGTCTTTGCTAGCATTGATATATTTTGGTTGGATAACCTTACTATGGGCACATGCAAATTGCAAAAGTCTCATGCACCTGCCCCCAGAAAACTCATTTCCTTCTTTCGCAAAATAAATACTCATACATATTTACAAACTGTTTGTTTAAGAGAGGTGTTAAATTATTAGCCTACTCTGGACACTCAAATTTGTCTCAAGTATACTTTGTCACTATCGTATTTTCTCATTTTAAAGGTTCTGCTGAAGATAGACCCCACTACTGAGTTAATGATAGCTTTTGGCATTGGGGTAATGGAGAGATCCTATTTTAATTATACTTGAGGATGCAAAAAATATGTATGCACACTTTAAGAAAGGAAAAAACTAGTAACATTGTAGATGAATACAAGTCACTTTTGATTTCTACAATTACAAAAGGTCCTCAGAGTGGTTCCCATCCATGTCTAGACACTTCTGATTATGGCAAACTAAAAGCAATATGTAAATAACATCTCTTAAAATGTGCATACATTTTTTGACACCCCCCAGTATTTGGCTATATGATGAATCCCCATTTCATAAATATTGAAATGTACATACGAAATTCTCAACTTTTAGGATCTCGGACATCATGTGTTGTTATTAGAGATGAGGCACAAAATGATAGACATATTAAAGACCTTTCTTAAGGCTGCAATATAACATTGTCAAGATCTATCTGGGAGAGGTATGAATGGCTGACAGCAAATCAGCTAGCCCATGGACACACAGAGTTTACTGCAGGCAGTTCTGATGTCTGATCTCTGGGCACTGTTAATTGAAGGGTTCACATGCTACCATGAGTTTGGATTTTAGTGAGCACTTTTCCTGGTTAGGACTGGAGTAGGAATTACAGAGGGCTGCCCAACTTTGGAAGGGCCTTAATGGGACTGCAGCTGATGGTGCCCAGGAAATCACCAATTTAGAGTCTTTTTTCAATGACTCCCTCCCATCAGCAAATAGTTCATTCTTTTTATTTTCCTCTGAAAGCCAATGAAGCAGCAAATCCCCCTTTTCTGCAATAACGCACACCCTCTTGTCCTAGGGAATAATTAAACACATAAAAGAACAGAGATTATTTGAATGATTAATGCTTAGAAGAAGTGATTTGCAGGTATTGACTCTCTGGAAACAGAGGAGAAAATCTGAGAGGAAACTATAATAATCTCTTGAATCAGGCATCTTGTGAGTAACTTGCTGTGTGCATGCCGTGATCCTTGGAAGAGGTCAGTGCCAAAGGAATAGCAGGTGGAAGGCAATCTTATGAAGATGGACACACTCTTACAAAGGTGGCAAAATAAGTTTACCAATATAGCAATGTGGGCCTCATTAGATCAATTTATTTACCACCTTTTTGGGGGGAAGGCTTTACCTACGCCGTTCTGTCATGTTAACTTAACTGAAATTTGAAGAGGATGAAGGAGATTGAAAGGAGTTGGGGAATGAAATAGAAATGTATTTGTGCTAAAGATGAAAATGTGAGGACTCAGCAGTATTTGTAGAAAATACCAATCTGAGGATAGTGAGAAAATCAAATGCTTGGTAAAGATTTTATGACATTGTCCATGAGAGAGCAAAAGACGCAGAGCGGCAACAGGTGTGAACAGAGACCACTGACTTCTGGGACTTTTTGATTACTATTATAATTATTCACATTTTCCTTATGGGTAGTTATTTAAAGTTGGAAACTAGGTAGCTCTCTGTTAAGATACCTTTTATTAGATTATCAAAGATTCTATAGTAGCCCCCGTTCTGCTACATGCAACTGTTTTGCTGTCTGACTGCCTTGGAATAAATGTAAAACTGTGTTCTTTCATCCCATCAGAGAATGAAAATAGGGCATTTTAGATACAGATTATATTTTCATGTTAATGTCATGGATATAAAAACTTTAGAAAAATGAATCAGTTCCAAAGAATCCCACTTAACTTCTATTTGCCTATAAGAAGCTCTACATAGCAAGATAGAGCTGTACCTAAAATAGAAATGGCCATTTGAAAGTAGATATGAAATACCTTCATGTTCTGAGAATGACAAAGGCTTAAAAGGATCTTCATGGTCTCAGCAGAGAGAGTGAGCTGCCCAAATTGAGTTACAGAAAGATAGGTGATACACTTGGGAGCTTTAGATAGATTAAATTCACAACACCTCATAAATTACATCTTTAGGAGAAGAGCGAGGGTCAATGAGCTCTCTAAGAATATTCCAAGCACAGATTTTCATACTCATATTCTCACTATAGATCCATCTAATGTTGAAACGTAAGTTCTGCTCCACTAATTTTTGGTAATTCATGCCTAAGAAATGTAGAAGGCAGTCAGCCTCTGGAGTCACCGTTTTACCTTGAAGTGACTACGGATCACTCTTTACCTCCGCTTTGCTTTAGTATATATTCAATTTATGTTGTTAATTTTCACTTACAGACTGGTCGCTAGGCATTGTTTTGTATCATCTTTGTTTAAACCTTTGTTTTATTCTTTCTTGAATTTAAGACTATGCTGTATTATAGCACTCAATCTACTGCATAGAAGTGGTAGAAAACCCAAATATAATCAACACACTGAGTTGCAGCTGGAAGTCTGTTCAACAGATAGGTAAGAATGTCCAGTCTTGTCTCCTGAAATACAAAGCCCTATGTACTTCACGCAGTCAAAATTTTCCTACTTTTCTCCAACAGCCATGTTGATGAGGCTTCTTGAACTTAGTTTCAGAATGAAAATAAAACACTGAGATAACAGAAAGACAGAATGAATATGGCCACATTTCATGATACCTAAAACTTAAATGTAAAAAATGATAGGCAATTCTGTAGATTAAAAAAATTGTAGGTTACAATTCAAAAGGAACAGCATACCTAGGCAGAGCCTATACGAATGTCAGGACATTTTCCTTCAAGTAAAAAAAAAAAAAAAAAGCATTCCCTCCTTACCTATCACATTTTATCTGAACACATTTCTACATTATGGATTCATTTCCAAATACATTTGGTTAGTGCTGTTCAACTCATTCTAACCTTGTAATTTTACTCCCTTACAAAGAGCTCAAAACCGCAAAGTTCACGTCAGAAACCAATCTCTCTCAGCATTAACAATAATATTAGTATGAAACATCTTTTAGATACTCTCACTTCTTTCCTGAATGTAATATAATGCCTATCATCAGCTCAGCCTCTAAGTAAACACAGCAATGTGTGGTCTCAACATGGGAGCCATTCATTGCTTTGAAGACAGTGTCAATTATTGCTTAAATATTCAAAACTGGCTCTGTAGCCTAACAGTCAGCAGTAGCACATTTACTCAGCAACGACTCTTTTATACAAAGGTTTAAAAAAACCCCGCTGTTCTCATCTATTCATATGTATTATATCTCTTTAAAACTCACATGCATGCTCACACAAGCACGTCCAAGATTGAATTACATTGTTATTTCATAACAGCTTCAGATGCGACAGGGCAATATTATCTTGAAACAGATAATGAATATTATGTACAAAAGAGGCAGTACTCCAACCTGTATCTTATTTTTTAAGGCACCCTAGTCTAGGAGCCATTCCAAGCCTTACTGAGATAAGACAAGTTGCCTCCGAGAGCAGAAACTCACCGCATTATTGTTGCTATTTGTGATTAACCCTTAGCTCACGTTGGATTCCTTCCCTTCCCTTCCTAGTTTCTAGTGATGCTTTGTCCTGAGCTGTGTTTTTCCCTCTGTTGTCCCCAGGACGGCGATTGTCATTTACCACCATACCAGCTACTCATCTTTCAGGTATATGTGCCCAAATTTCCAGTTTTTATGGATTCTGCTGCTTTGTTTAAATCTAAAGTGAAGATGAGGTCATGCTGAGTTGGACTGATCCAGACACACCCAGGATTAAGCTCTAGCCTGGAGTATATTGGCCCAACTAGAAATGGTGAGACTCAGTCTAGAGCCCAAGCCTTCTTTCCCACCATCAGTCTTGAGATCCAACATTCAGCGTGGCACAGTAGGGGCTGGGCACTCCTGGTGGGGCAGGTCAAGGTTTTTCCAAACCCCCACTCAGCCCATATTCCCCTACTTAGTACACAGTTCTCACCCAAAGGGAAATGTCAGTGCCAATATTTTAGATTACGGCAGAATCTGGGAGCCAACCCCATGGAGAATATGCCTTGTCCTCTGTCTGTGCCTTCTGCATAGTCTCTGACGTTATATAAAAGCCTCAGTCCTGTCTGTGACCTCGGCTCTTGCATAAACCTCTCTGGTTTCCCAACCATTTCTTGTACTGGCCCCATCTTATGGGAGAATCTGCACGCTAGGTCCAAGTCACACTTCCAATATTGTTCCCTTATCTTTTGTATTGTTTCCTTATATTCTTTCCTTATACAGTAACCCATCATCACCCCATGCTGGTGACTCTACTATGGACATCCACATATTTCTTTATAGGGTGGAATGACTAAAATGACCCAAAGAAAGGAGCACATAGCTTCTATATGAAGAAAGTGCTTTTGTAATAAAATTCTCCAAAGTGTTTATAAATGAGGGACCCAAAAAATCCCCAGAATTATCTTTTGGAGGGAAGGCACCTTGTATTACACTCAGAATTTGTTCCTCCACATCAAACAGTCAACCAAAGTTTTTATCTGAAAGTTATGAGAAGATCGCATCACTATTTGTGGAAGAAACATCCCAAGTTCTGGGTAAGCAGGTGACTGGTTCTTCCACCATGACAACACACCTGCCTGCACTGCACTGAGTATTCAGCAGTTTTGGACCAAAAACAGCATGACCCCTGTGCCCCACCATCCTTATTCACCTTATCTCACCCCAAGTGACTCTTCTCCTCCCTGGTTGAAAAAAAGTCCTCAAAGGGAAATGTTTTGCCAACATGGAAGAGGTAAAAAAAAAAAACACAGTAGAAGCACTCAAAGCCATCACAACTGACAAGTTCAAAAACTGTTTTGAGCAGTGGAAAAAGCATCTTGATAGGTATATCGCATCAAATGGAGATTATTTTGAAGGTGACTGGAGTTTAAACATGTGAGAATAAATACACAATTTTCTGTGAATAAATTTCATTTGTTGGAGAACCCCCCTCATAGTTACTGAACAATTACCCTGTCTTTTTAAGACCTCTAATATGGAATGGACTTTCACAATTCTGTGGGTATTGCAATGAATACAATGCAGGTTTGGTAAAACTTTAAAATCGGAAAAGCTATAATTTATAATGTGAAGCTTTTCTTTTCCACAACAGCAGCATTTTAAATTTTTACTTCTACACAATGTGACCTTTGCTCTGATTTATTTTTCACATACTCAAGAACTGAAATCCTAAATTTCTCAAACAAGACTATGATACATTGAGGGCATATTAAGCTCAGGTACCTTGCTTACGAGAGTCAATAATATTTGTATGAGCAGGCAAACTTCCTACTCAAGCAAGCGAGCAAAGAGATACCAAGTGTAAAAATGTTCCACAATGATATTCAGCACTCACTATCAAGTTTTAAAACCTTTCAAAATATTGCACACATGATCCTAGGTGACGAAGCTGCAATTTCAGCTCAGCAGAATAGTTCTATAGCTCTCCTCCTCAATAGCTCAAGATATACAGATATTGACTGATCATCTGATAATAAGTCTAAGGTTTTAGAAACTGCTGTGGTTGTATAGAAAATATTTGGAATGTTTCTTTAAGATTACAAAGGATGAAATTTGGACTGAAACTTTGGTAACTGTCTAGATGACAGCATAATGAGCCTGGAGCATTCTGTCTACATTCCCAAGTGAAATGAGAGATGAAGACATTTTGCATTTGGGTTTTTCTGATTTGTGAGCACAGTATGAGTACTGAGGATATTTGACCAAAAGGCTAGTTTATGTTAAGGTTGTTTTAAAATGTCAAGCAGAATATGGTCCAAAAGTATTAGTGGGTCTGGAATTATATTTATTAGTCTGGCACCAGAATTTAATATACCTAAAACTCAATTGACCTAACTTTGCTCATTTACATATGATTGTCCTTTTTACATACTTTTTTTCTCTGTATCTTTTTTTTGCTGATTTTTACTGAATATTTTTTCTTTTAATTGATTCATATTTTTGTTTAGATTTATTTCATAAGGAAACCTTATGCCTATTTCTGTGAATGGAAAATGAGGCGATGATTATAAGCCAAACCTGATGGAAACAAAATGCATTCTAAAATTTGAACTAGATGGTGATGCTTAACAAAAGCTCTGAGCCTGAAGATTACTTCAGTTTTTTGCTCTTGGTGGTAGTGGTGGTGAAAAAACAAGTTTTGAAAGCTGTTTAAGATATACTAGCACTAAACTGAGACTTACCTCTTTGAAGTAATCAAGATTGAAAGATAATTGGACAATACTTTTCTAACATGTAATTTAATATGGTCCAAAATTAGACAGCAACACAAGCTGGCAAGGAACCTGAGTTTAATATGCCCTCAATGTATCATAGCCTAGATTTATTGCTACCCACAATTTTTTTTCAGTATCCCCTCTTTCCCTAGTCCTGTTTTCTTCTTTGTCTGTCTCACCATCTTTACATTATCATTCAAGCACGCGTTACAATTCTATCTGAAATATATCAATGATATCAACAAAAGTGGAATGTGGTTTGCAAATCATTTTACTAAATACCTCAGTTCTTTATAATATTGGTTTATTTGTTCAGACACAACCACCATGTGTATATCTGTGTGTGTGTGTGCGTGTGTGTATACTTTTTATTTTCCTTGATGCTATGTGGTTGTTCATCTATCTGCATTCTGGGATCATCTGCTTATATGAGCAATTTATCTCACTCAAATGCACAGAACAATATCCCCTCCAAAGCACTTTGAATACCTTAGAAAAAAGAAAAATGCAATTGAGAAAAATTGTGGCTCCCATGAGTCTAAGGTTTTAGAAACTGCTTTTATGTTTTCCATTTTTCTGAAAAATCTAAGGCTTAATGTGAATAATCATTGTGGTTACATTTTATCCAGAGAGATTACATATCTGTCAAGATACTAACCACCCAAGTCTACTCTAGGAGACTAAAATGCAGAAGAAAAACTATTTATTTGATAGATCAAGACTTCCCATTTTTGTCTAAAATAACCAGGAAACCTACCTAGAAAAGTGAGTTTTTAAAATTTTAGTTTTCTTAACACGTGCCTTAGATCTCTACTTTGTTAATATGTATCTGACTTAATGTTAATAATAGTTGATATTCTGTATTGTGCTTGAAAGATCCAAAAGTATTTGAATGTGAATAATCTTGATTCCATTTTCTACAGAGTAGGTGGAAAATATATTGCAGGATTCATCCTATAGATAAAATCAAAAGTCTAATTATAAGCGTGTAACCTGCATTTCTGATTGTCAAACCATTGGGATACTTTTTCTTTTACTTAATAAAAGGCAGTCTGAACTGTTGTATGTATTGAAGATGAGAATAAATCCCCATAACTAAGGTCTCATTGTTAGTTTCCCTATACAATGGATAAATCTTCCAAGTTCCAGCCTGAAAACAAGCTCTCCTCTTTGCTAACTTGGCAGATAAGGTCCCAGAGAATAAATTCCAATGGGGGGGGAGGAAAATTAATTATATTTTTCCTACGTAGTTTATAATTTTGAGCATCTTATTTAAGCAGAATTTGTACTATCCTGAAATCTTAAAGATACAGTCCTCTATTTTTCAAAGAATTTTCCATTTGGGGAAAAAATTATTTTCTCATTTATCTTTTTCAAATTACTTGATATTTATTTTTGTGCACAGTATGAGGTAGAGATCTAAATTTTGCCCTATGCATATGAGCAGGTGTCTTGAAATCACTTACTAAAGTGTCAATCCTTTCTCCACTGACTTGTGGTATATTGATTGTGACATATTGATTGTCATATGTTATTTTTGCATATGTGTGGATTTGCCTCTGAACAAGCAAGGCAACAAATGTGGCTGCAGCAATCGACACCTCACTGGTCCAGATGTAAAACTTCCTGTAAATGATATAGTCTCTTCATTACCAGATTTTAGAATAGGCCTTGATATCTGGTAAAACACTTTTTTTTTTTTTTTTTTTTTTTTAGTTGGAGTCCCACTCGATCGCCCAGACTGGAGTGCAGTGGCCGCTCCCGGCCACCGCAGCCTCGACCTGCTGGGCTCCGGCGATCCTTCCGCCTCAGCCTTCCGAGTAGCCGGAACTACAGGC
>CAUYQG010272167.1:0-31369 GCA_963574415.1 Tarsius wallacei | reverse complement strand
CCTCAGCCTTCCGAGGAGCTGGAACTACAGGCGTGCGCTACCACGCCCGGCTGATTTTTTGATTTATTGTAGAGATGAGGTCTCGCCAAGTTGCCCAGGCAGGTCTCGAATCCGCGGGCTCAGGCAATCCACTCACCTCGGCCTCCCAAAGCACGGGATTACAGGCTGAGCCACCAAGCCCAGCCAAAGAAACCTTTTAAAAGCACTATTTGAATATAGCAGAACGAACTGGTTTAGTTTTAAGAATTTCTTCCTGTATCTGGAAGGCTCATAATCAGTGAAGTGTTTCATAAGATGAATAGCAAAAGGAAACTGAATGAGGGGACTGGATTATGCTATTTGATTCTAAGATTTTTATAAGCAAACCAAAAATCTGTATAGTCTATGAACTAAATAATCAGATAGTGAATCACCAAGCAAGCAAGGATATAAATTTACCACATATTCCAGCAATTAAAAGAATTTTAATTAGTTTTATTTTTTTCTCAGGATTGTATTCAGTACTTGCCAAATAGGACAATTAAGTAGTTTACTATTTTACAAGTCAAATAAAACAAAGTAGTTGAGATCACTTTTATTAAAAACAAAATTACTCCTTATACATACATATTTACTTTATCTTTATTACAAGTTCTGTCACTGTAAATAATACTACAAATAGTGTCACAGATTACTTATCAATGGGTTTGCCAACTGAAGAGACCAACTATTAAAATTTGTATATGATTATTTGGTATGTTGGTTTGGTCTCCATATAGTTTTGTTTCTTTTGGTAGGTATTTTTTTTTATAACCTTTAGTATCTGAATAAAACCTCACAGCAATTGTGTACTATGAAAATATACTTGCAAATGGAATCTACAAATACCCAATACGTGTTTTTCGACATCCTTAACTGGATTTTCCTGAAACATATGTTTTTGCTCTTGATCTCAAATTTCTCATCACCTGCTTGCTCTACATACCTTTTTTGTTCAAAACTGAAGACAAAATAAAGAACACAGAAATTGTAGGGTTTTTTCCAAATACTATTTCTCCATAAGTATAACTATCAGAGGAATTTTTCTGAAATATTTGGACAAAAATAAACATAATTTATCATAAGTAAACTTGTAACTGACACTTGTTTAAGTAAGCTTTATTGCAGCTCTATACCCAGATCTCAAAACAAAGTCATGTATCTCAAACAAAGGACAATTAAGGATTCAGCTTGTTTTCTTTTGAGTTGAGGGCTTACTGTCACCCAGGCTGGAATGCACTAGCATGATAATGGCTCACCACAGCCTTGACCTCCTGGGCTCAGGGATCCTCCTGCCTCAGACTTTTAAGAAACTGGGACTACAGGTGTGTGCCACCACACCTGGCTAATTTTTTTTTTTTTAAAGAGATGAGGTCTCACTATGTTGCCCAAGCTGGTCTCGATCTCCTGGGATCAAACAATCCTTTTGCC
Source organism: Tarsius wallacei (assembly GCA_963574415.1). Lineage (NCBI taxonomy): Eukaryota > Metazoa > Chordata > Mammalia > Primates > Tarsiidae > Tarsius > Tarsius wallacei. Next base: position 29,920 of record CAUYQG010272167.1, on the reverse strand, counting down.
TCAGCCTCCCAAAGTACTGGGATTACAGGTGTGTACCATCGCACCGGGCAGCTTTTTTGTTTTCAAAAAGTCATTTTAACAGTGTATTGTGTTTTAAGTATACAAAAATGAATCAGACTCATTTCATTAATTTTATTGTCCTCTGCAAGGAACCAAGTTTTAAATTTATAGTTTTTATTTGTATTAGTTGCCCTTTTGCTATTTTATAAGATTTTTCTTTATTATTTTCTTCCTTCTCACTTTGGATTTAATTTGCTCTTTTTCTCATTTCTTCGGGTGGAAACTTAAATCATTGATTTTGGATCATTTTTCTTTTCTAGTATAAGTATTTCAAATTATAAATTTTCCTCAAGCACTGCTTTAACTGTAATGAATTTTGATATGTTGTGACTTTATTTTCATTCAGTTCAAAATATTTTCTATTTTCCTTCATGATTTCTCCTTTAAATCATGTGTCATTTTAAAAGTGTGAAGTTTAATTTCCAAATATTTGGACACTTTATCCAATGGATTTCTGTTACTGATTTCTACTTTGATTCTATTGTGGTCAGAAAACATACTCTCTATGGTTTCAATCTTGTAAAATTTACAGAGACTTTTTCTATAGGCCAGGACATGGTCTATTTTGGTGAATGTTCCACATGCACTTGAAAATAATCTATAACCTGCTACTACTGGGTAGAATATTCTACAAGAACCAATTCAGTATGTTGGTTGATGGTGTTTTTCAAGACTTCCAATTTCTTGCCTATTTGTTCTACCAATTACTGAGCAGAAGAGATGGAATCTCCAACTTAGTGATGGCTTAATCTATTTCTGTTTCTAATTCTGTCAGGCTTTACAAGTATATATTTTGAAGCTAAGTGCAGATTCAGGATTTGAATGTCTTCTTGATGAATTGTCCCTTTTATCATTCTATTAGCTATCTATCTACTGCCATGTAACAAATTACTGCAAAATTTAGTAGCTTAGAACAATTGTCTCATGCTGGTTCTGAAGGTCGGAAATTCAGTGGTAGTTTAGCTGGGTGGTTCTGGCTCAGAGTTGCTCATAAGGTGGCCACTACCATGGTGGCTGAGCTGCAGTTATCTGAAGGACTGACTGGGGCTGTAGGATCTGCTACAAGATGGCTCACACACGTGGCTCTTAGATGGAGGTCTCCATTCCTCACTATGGGAACTCTCCTCATGACATGGCAGCTGATCTCTCCCAGAGAAAATGACTGAATAGAGAGCAACCAAGTTGGAAGCCACAGTACTTTTGATCTCTTCTACCATGTTCTATTCATGAGTCACAAAGTCCAATCCACATACAAAGGGAGAAGTATTAGGCACTACCTCTTAAAAAAAAAAAAATCAAACAATTTGAATACATATTTTAAAATCATCACAGTCATTATGGCTTCTTTATTTCTGATAATATTTCTTGTTCTGAATCTACTTTGTCTGATACTGATATAGTCATTACAGCTTCCTTTTGACTAGTGTCTGAATGGTTAAATTTTCTTTATCCTTTTACTTTTAAACTATCTGTGTCTTTATATTTTAAGTGCATCAGTAACATATTATTGTAGACAGCATATAGTTGGGCTTTGCTTATAGACAGCATATATAGTCTTTCCCCCCAACTCTGACTCCTTTAAATGAACTGTTTAAACCATTTATACTTAATTTAATTATTTATATGGGTTTGCTCAAGTCTAATATCTTGATATTTGTTTTCTATTTTGTCCTGTTTTCTGTTCCATTTTTCCTCCCTTCTTTTGGGCTGAATAGTTTACTATTTCATTTTATCTTTTCCATTTGTATATTCCTTTTTATTTATTAGTATTTACAACACACATTTTAAATTAAATATAGTAATCAGGCTGAGCATGCCTAATCCAAAAAATTCAAAATCTGAATTGCTCCAAAATCAAACTTTTTGAGCACTGACATGATGCTCAAAGAGAATATTCACTGGAGCACTTCAGATTTCAGATTTTGATTAGGGATGTTAATTAGTAAATATACTGCAAATATTCCAAAATTCAAAAAAATACAAGTTCAAAACAGTTCTGGCCCCAAGCATTTCAGATAAGGGACTCAATCTGACCTTCAAATAATATTAAACAACTTCACATACACTGTAAGAACCATTCTTCGTACTACTGGTGTCAAACATTTTACTTCTACATAAATTATAAACCCCATAATACAAGGTTCTCTCTTTCTAAAGTCAATTGTTATTTTAAGAGATGTTTTTAAAAAATAATGGAGAAAGATGTCTTTTGTATTTAAGCACATATTTACCACTTTTAGTGCTCTTTGTTCTTTTGTGTACATCTAAGTTTCCATCTGGGATCTTTATCTTCAGCCCCCAAATTTTCCCACAGCATTTCTTGGTGTGCAGGTCTGCTGGCCTCTCAGCTTTTGTCAATTTGAAAGGTTTTTGTTTGTCTTCATTTTTGAAGGATATTTTCATTTAGTATATAATTTAATTATTTGCTGTTTTTTGCTTCAGCATCTTAAAGATGTCATTTCATTGTCTTCTACTTGATGGTTTCTGAAGGGCAGTCTATGGTATTCTTCTTTTTTTTTTTTTTTTTGAGTTGGAGTCTCACTCAGTCCCCCAGACTGGAGTGCAGTGGCCACTCCCGGCCACCACAGCCTCGACCTGCTGGGCTCCAGTGATCCTTCCGCCTCAGGCTTCCAAGTAGCTGGAACTACAGGTGCGCGCTACCACAGCCAGCTAATTTTTTGATTTATTGTAGAGATGAGGTCTCACCAAGTTGCCCAGGCATGTCTCGAACCTGCGGGCTCGGGCAATCCACTCACCTCGGCCTCCCAAAGCACGGGATTACAGGCTGAGCCACCGAGGCCAGCGGTATTCTTATTTTTAATTCCCTATGTCTTTTTTTCTGGCTTCTTTTAAGATTTCTGTCTTTATCATTGGCTTTCAGCAATTTGGTTATAATGTGTCTTGGTATGGCTTTCTTTGTGTCTATCCTGCTTCAGGTTCGTTTAGCTTCTGAGTCTGTGGGTATCAAATTTGGGTATTTGGGACCTTTATTGTGTCTAATTTTTTTTACCTTCCACACTTTGAACTTCAATCACTTGTCTAGTAAACCACTTCATACTATCTCACTGAAGCTCTGTTAATTTTTTTATTTTTTATTTTTATTTTTTGAGTTGGAGTCACTCTATTGCCCAGGCTACAGTGCAATGACATGTTCACAGCCATTTGAAGCCTCGACTTGCTGGGCTCAGGCAATCCTTCTGCCTCAGCCTTCCAAGTAGCTGGAACTATAGGTGTGCACCACTACAGCTGGCTAATTTTTTTTTTTAATTACAGAGATGAGGTCTCACCAAGTTGTCCAGGCTGATCTCAAACCTCTGGTCCTAGGCAATCCTCTCACCTGGGCCTCTCAAAGTGCTGCGATTACAGGTATGAGCCACCACGTCTGGTTTTTTTTTTTTTCAGTTATTTTTTTCTCCATGCTTCATATTGGATAGTTTCTATTGCTATGTCTTCAAACTCACTGATCTTTTTTTCTGCAATTTCTAATGTACTGTGAATCCCATCCAGTGAAGTTTTCATTTCAAACATTGTATTTTTCAGCTCTAGAAGTTTCAGTTTTTAAATACCTTCAAAATCTGTCCTTGTTTATGTTCATGTCTGCTAATTAATCATCTTAGTCATTTCTAGTTCTTATATTGACTAATTTTTTTCCTCTGGTTATAAATCACACACTCTGCTTCTTCATGTGTCTAGTGATTTTTTTATTGGATGCTGGACATTATAAATGTTGCATTGTTAAGTGTCTTGATTTTACTGTCCTCTTTTAAAAGTGTGATTTTTGTTTTGACTAGCATTTAAACTACTTGCAAATCCACCTGATTCCTTCCAGGTTTGTTTCTAAATTGTTAGAATGAGTCTAAACCAGGTTTTCTCCACCTTAACACTTCTGACATTTGGGGCTGTATAATTATTGATTGAAGGGAAGCTATTCTGTGGATTGCAGAATGTTTACAGGCATTCCTGGCTTCTAACCAGGAAGTCAGTAAGCACCTCCCAGTTGTGACAACACAAAATGTCTCCAGAGATTACCAAATATCCTCTGGGGTCTCTCTCAGTACTTTGTCTAGTGTGCAGAAAAGAATTAACATAGCAGCCCCAACTACTGTCTTTTGAAAGATCTGCTTACAAGGTTGGCCCCTGGATGACACATGGAAACTTGGATTTCAGGAGAGTTCTCAACACCTTAACTGATAAGAGTGGCTCAGTGTACCTAAACGCCCTATATAAACAATATAATTTATGCTAAATACCTGCTTTCTTTGTGAAAGTCTGAAATTTGGTATGTGCCAGGCAGAATGTGTGTGTGTGACTAGTCTCTAAAAAAAATCTTGGCACTGAGTCTCTAACGAGCTTCCCTGGTAGAGGACATTTCACATGTGCTGTCACAACTCATTGCTAAGGAAATTAAGCACATCCTGTGTGACTCCACCAGGAGAAGACTCTTGCAAGCTTGTGCCTGGTTTCTTCCAGACTTCATTTCATGCACCTTTTCCTTTACTGTTTTTTTGCTTTGTATCCTTTCACTGTAATACGTCTTAGCCAGGAATATGACTATATGCTGAGTTCTGTGAGTCCTTCTAGTAAGTCATCAAATTGAGGGTGATCTGGGGCTACCAACACATCTGGCCATGTGGAGTTTAACTGTAGGAATGCATAGCTTAGTATTTGGCAACGGACTCAAAGGACTTCTATGCACGTGTCTGAAGCTCTTTTTCTGCATAGCTCCCTCCTCTCTGGTACCTGGCCTCACAAATTTCAGTCTCTTCAGTCTCACTGACCTCTAGTCTCTCTCTTTCCCCATTTTAGCTACATGGTGGATGAGCAGTGCTTCCAGGCAGAAACCTGTGGTGATCCTATTACTTACTCTGCTCCCCCTCTCAGAGATCCCAGTCTGAATCGCCTGCTGTCTAGTGCTTGAAAGAGTTATTTTATACATTTTTGTCTAATTCTCTAGTTATTTGAAACAGGAGGGCAGGACCAATACCAATGACGCTATCATGATAGAAAAATAAACCTTCATCATGATATATTTTAATTTGGGTTTAAACTGACCCAATCTGAGGTATAAAGCTACTTCTTGCAATCCAAAAGCATCCCAACACAGAAAAGAGTTTTATGCAACTGCACTGGACCAGCTACCCATGGTCACTAATACTGTTTACCTTTGGTGTTACTACTATTATCAATGTTTTCTTTTATTTACTTAGTCTATCTCTTGATAATTTTTCTTTTACTTCTTTTTTAAAAAATAGAGGCAGGCAAGGATTTGCTCTGTCACTCAGGCTGGAGTGTAGCAGTGTGATCATAGTTCACTGCAGCCTAGAACTCTTGGGCTCAAGTGATCCTCCCAACCCAGTCTCCAGAATAGCGGGTACTACATACAGGTATGTGCCACCACACCTGGCTAATTTTTTAATTTTTTGTAGAGACAGAGGTCTCCCTATGTTGCGTGGGTTGGTCTTGAACTCTTAACCTCAAGTGATCCTCCCACCTCAGTCTCTCAAAGTGCTGGGATTATAGGCGAGAGCCACTGCACCTGGCCCCACATCTCTCTCAATAAGACCACCTCCTAGCACTCTGTCCCACATGCCTATTTATCTGAATCTCATTTGTAATTGTTCTGACAGAGATTTAAGTACCTACTATAAGGTAGCCTGGTATAGTGGTTAGTAGCATGGAATTTGTTGCCAGCCTGTCTGGGTTCAAATTCTGATTCCTCTTCTTACTAAATTTGTGTGCATGCCTTAGACAGAGTACATAACCTTTCAGTCTCAGTTTCCTCATCAGTTAAACCAGCAAAAAAGCATCTCCCTCATAGGATTATTGTGAGGGTATTTGAGGGAGATACTGTTAATAAAGTTCTTAGAACACTGCTTGGCACCTAGGAAGATCTGTAGAGTGCTTACTACGAATACCAACACTAATAATAGTGCCAAGTAGTGTCATAGATGTTGGACAAAATTAATAAGACATAGTCCTTTTCCCTAAGGAGTTTACAACTCAGTAAAGGGCACACAACAAGAAGTTTATTTTCCAAATATTCAAGAGTTCAGATAATCATTGTAAGATAACATTTGCTGAGCACTAAATACCTTAACTGTCACTTAATCCTAGTAGCAACCACACAAGTTAGATACTAGTGTTATAGCCATGTTACAAATAACAAAACTGAGTACTTGAAGGTTTACATAATTACCCAAAGTCATTCAGCTGCTATACAGCTGGGATCTAAACTCAGTTAGTCTAATTCCAGAGCAATAGAGATTTACCGGCTCACTACAGTATAACTGTTATAAGCATATGCTCTGGAATTACAAAAGGAAACACCATTAATTCTGCCTGCTAAGGCTGAGGAAGAGATAACATTTGAGTTGTGCGTAAAAGATGAATAAAATTTTACCACGCAAAAACAGGGAAAAGCAACCACAAAAATGACCTAGTTAAGACAAAGGAATGAAATGGCAAAGTATGTTTAGGGTACTGAGACTTTTTGATGAAGTTATAACATAAAATGCATAGCCAGGCATGGTGGCTCATGCCTGTAATCCCAGCACTCTGGGAGGGGGAGGCAAGAGGATTGCCTGAGCCCAGGAGTTAAAGACCAGCTTGAACAACACAGCGAGACCTAGTCTCAAAAAAAAAAAAAAAAGAAAAGAAAAATATAATCCTATAAAAAATAAAAATATTTTATAAGAAAAACAACCCCCATAAAATGCACTAGGGGAGAAGGGGAGAGGATAAGGATGAAGCCAGATGTTAGTTGGGGTCATTTCTGGCACAGCCTTCACAGAGTGTACATTTTATCCTGCAAAGCAATTCTTTGCAAACTTTTTCACATCATGGCATACAGCAAACTGCGGTAAATGAATGCACCTGCTTGTTGTTGGGGCACGCTGGGGACCAAGGGAGTCTGCAGGGAACTTGGGTAGCTCAAGTTCTTCTGCCCCATCTCACTTTAGGACTGAAGGGATTGGACATGGAGTGTGACAAAGAGAGCTGGGGGCTCCAATTTAGATGATTAAAGGATGGAGAGAGACTCTGTGACAGAAGATAGAGAATTTAGGAGGGCAAGCTAGGGGCTGTGGAGAGAGAAAGTTTAACTGAGGATATGCGAAGTCAGAGGCTGGCATGACACTTAAAAGAGCACTTTGTCATATCTCACTGGAGATCAGGAGGAACATCCCACCCACTATCTGACATCAACCCACACTTGCTAAAATCCTGTTTTCTTACCTTTAATTAATTATTACCCCTAGTGTTATTTTCAAGCCATATGTCCAATGTCATTTGGATGTATGAAAAAGAAACACTATTGGATATTTCTGGAGAAATGTGACTATGAGCATGAGGAAAACACAGAAGGATTAGAAGGATTTGGAGTGATATTTATCAAATTTTTAGAAAAGGTGACAAGTAGCGCTTCTGGTCTACCTTTGCAAGAGCACAGCCTATGAAAATAGTCTAGTTTTTGAACGTTAAGGGGAACAGGTGGTAGCCAAACAACTGGATTTACTAGGTATCAAGAAGGTAGAATGCAATTATGCAACACTGGAATTTGACCAGGACATTAGAGTGAAGTATTTAAATTTAGAGGTGCTCCTGATGACCTAGAATGTAAAAATGCCTGTCTTCCTGTGCATTAAAGCAAGACTTCTAACCATACTGACTTTCATTTCACTTTGTTCCTTAAGTCTGAATGTAATCAATGATATATAAGTAGATAGTACAACTGGAGATGAGGAAAGTATTTATGAGAAAAATATTTTAACTAGTGATTTTGAAATAGTTTAATGTGTATATTAACAACTGTGGTTCTGTAAAAAGAAACCATGTGGATAATAGAGTAACATTTAGTTTGTGTTTTCACAAGTATATGCTGACTGTCTCATAATTAAGTACACAGAGCTCAAAACAGCCAACTCTACAGAGAGCTTGCACTGACTGTTAAACATTATAGAAGAGGTTGAGCGATATTGGCTAATGACTACCATAAAAGGAGTGGCTGACTAAGAACAGAGAGGATGTGTGACTAAAAAGTCCCTCTACGGTTCTTTGAAAATTCCCTAAATAACTAGGCATGCCAAATGTGGTCTGTCATAAAATTATTCGATGCTAAACTCTGTAGTCAGACAACAAATATATGCTTTGCCCAAAGGATAAAGCCTTTGTATAAATCATTCAGCTGCAAAGTGCCAAGACAACAAGACCATCAATAAGTGAAAGTGTTAATCAAATTAAAGTGTGGCCCAGAGTTCAAATGCTGCTGGGCTCCATTGGGCTCAGTGCACAGATTCATTCAATTTTTAGGCGTGCAACTGCTGTGCAGTGGCCAGGTACTTCAGGCCACCACTGCTCCTTCCTACTCCTGAAATGTACAGGAAGTCCCACTTCTCACAGATCTTTGAATACCGTGGAATAATTCCAGATAGCACATTACTGGCTATCTCTGGTAAATCAACCTTTTCACCCCAAAGGCTTACCAAAGCTATACCAAAACTGTAGATATAAAAAAAAATCCCAGTATACATTTGGAAATGGGTCATACTTCTCTTATATACAACTGTTCTCTGAACATACTAAGTGGCACATTGATTTTCCAAAAGAATGTTACCTTTTTTCCAAATAATAATTCCAAATTATTATAGTAATGATAATAGTTACTATTGTTATGTAAACAACATCATTTAACCCTTAAACTGATGAGGTAGGTTTCAGATGGAGAGAAACATACAAGGTCCAGGCATGGTGGCTCATGCCCAGTTACTCAGGAGGCTGAAGCAGGAGGATCATTTAGGCCCAGGAGTTCAAGACCATCCTGGGCAACATAGCAAGACTCATCTCATTAAGGGAGAAAAAAAAAGATCAGATTGAAACCCAAGTTTGTCTAACTCCAAAACTCATGTTTATTTCACTATACTACATTGTTTCTTGACATTTTTTGTGTTTGCTAAAGGACATATTACCAACATTTGTGTGGGAGAAAATATATTAAGCAAGCAGTGACTCAAATGGGGAAACAGTTTTGAATGACTGCAGGACTGTCCTGTAACACTTAGCAGTGACTTTTTATGCATGTGATTGTGGTTTCCCTCCTCCCCCAGTTTTATATTTTTGGCTTTTCTAGTATATACTATTACCTAGACCTTAAAACATGCCTATAATGCTATATCAGATTTCACAAATATGCAGTCCTTTAGTAAAAATGTTTGAATCTTGCATACTTAAGAATCCATGTTCCTTGCATACAGCAAAAAAGAAGCAACTCTTTACTCCTCTATATAGCTTTCTTTAATTCAAGATAATTGATTCAAAAATGAAGAATGAAGCTTATTTACCTTACTGGGATTTTAATATTTCTTCTACCTAGTGACTGACGCACAATGAGAAAGAACAGATTTAATAAAAAGACATTTAATTTTCCAAAACAATAAATTGTGAAGTGGCATTTTGCTCCACTGAAAGAATGCAGATTCCAGTCTAATATTAAAAACATAATATGCCATGACCATAAAACAGATTTATATCTTTTGTTGCATCTATTCCCCTCCTTCCATAACACACCCTACTTTTCTTTGAGAACCACCCCTCCCTTTTTCTCAGTCCAGAGGATTTCACTCTCAGCACCAGGGATGGGCACATGACCTCGGCCTGGCCAATCAAAGTATTTCATCCCCCTTGCCACTGTGGTTGATTCACAGATACATACACGTCCCAGGACAGGCCAAAGAGATTCAATGCCAAGACTCGCATGAACTATTGGGAAGGAAGTACACTCTTTCTACCTGGGATGTAAAACGGCAAGACTGTCTACTCTGGTGGTCTTTACTATCACATGGGGACAATGCATCTTTGAATGAAGATACCACAGGGGAAAACAATAAAGAAAGGTGGGAAAATGATACATGCTGAATAAGGTTATTTGAAGAGCAACAGATTCAGGGATGGGAAAGGTTGGTCTTACCAGCCTGCCCCTGCCATGTGGCCTCACTCAGATGCAGGCCACCCTTCTCCCTTGACTCCTTGTTGCCAGCCTTCCTGGCAATGCTGGCAGCACCTGATACCAATTTTGGTTTCAGCAGACCACAGTCGGTTTCTGTTTTTGCATTCAAGAACTCCAGTTAGTCCAATGGGCAATCAATTTTAGATCTTAGGATGCAGAAGGCCTGTCTGGAAAGATACTTCTGACTACATAACCTAAAAATAACATCAAAATAAAAAAATAACACAAAAATAGTATGTGGTAAGATAAGGAAAGAAGAAACTGGACATAATAAAATAGACCTTCCTGTACACTGTTAATAGTAGCACACACTGGTACAGATATTGGGGAGCAAAGTGGCAACATGAGAAAATATTTCAACGTATATTCTGCTAGACTCGGCAAGCTCACACCTAAAATTGTATCCTTCAGAGAAAAATGTGCAAAGACATAAGTTTATGTGATGTTCCCAGCAGCACATTGTTTTTTGTTTTTGAGTTGGAGTCTCACTCTGTCACCCATGCTCACGGCCATCCCAGTATCGACCTGCTGGGCTCCAGCGATCCTTCCGCCTCAGCCTTCCAAGTAGCTGGAACTACAGGCATGTGTCATCACGCCCAGCTAATTTTTTGATTTATTGTAGAGACGAGGTCTCATCAAGTTGCCCGGGCTGGCCTCAAACCCGCAGGCTCAGGCAATCCACTCACCTCAGCTTCCCAAAGTGCTGGAATTACGGTTGAGCCAGCAAGTCCAGCCCAGCACATTGTTTTCAAGATTGCAAATGAAAAACAAGACAAATACCTGGCAAAAATGATTTGTGGAACAAATTATTATACCTCTGTTCACATTGGAATACTATTGCTGCCATTTAAAAAGATAATCTATATTGACACAGAAAGATCTCATCAGTGAAAATAACAGAGAGCAAAATAGCACCAACAGTAAGATTTTATTTATATAAAGTTAATTATTTCTATATATCCCCTGGGGAAAAGTGGGGTCTCAAAGCTTATTCACTCAAATGATGCCAGTGGATTCTGAATGGAGGGCTTGAGGGGCAGTTATACTTTTATGGTTTGGATCTCTTGCACAAACACATATTATCTTTATAATCAGATAAAATCATAATGAAAACCACACACACAAGCACGTACAGAGAATTACTGCAATTTCCAAAGGAATTAAATTTAATACAAAGTAGGTTAAGACGTGAGATAATTTTAATCTTTTCATTATTGCAACACAAGCCTAAAATTTATACAATTGGCCTAATAGAGAATGAACTCCCCATTTTTCAATCTAGAGATACAAGGCCCACCAGCAACCAGCATGAAGCTTCCTGAGAAAATAAGTTGTTTTATCTTGTAAATGATGTGCCTCCGAATTTAACACAAAAAGCAAAAGTATTCAGAAACTATGGGGGAATGAACCGAACCAAAACCATCAAGAGTTGATCAGGGCCAAGTGTGGTAGCTCATGCCTGTAATCCCAGCACTTTGGGAGGCTGAGGCGGGAGGAATGCTTGAGCCCAAGAGCTCAAGACCAGCCTAGGCAACACAGGGAGGCCTTGTCTCTATAAGAGGAGAGAGAGAGGGAGATAATAAAGCCAGGCATGGTGGCATGCACTTGTAGTCTCAGCTACTCAGGAGGCTGAGGCGGAAGGATGACCTGAGCCCAGGAAGGCAAGGCTGTGGTGAGCCAGGATTGTGCCACTGCACTCCAGCCTGGGTGACACCTCAAATCCAAAAAAAAAAAAAAAAAATTTTTTTAAAGAGTTGATCAGATGGTTGTTTGCATCAATTTTGACCAATCAAAAAACTACACTTAAAACCACATCTAAAATGCAATGGAATTATTTTTTCCAAAACCACCAGAATCTTTTATCTTGCTACAAACTCAAACATCACCCATTACTTATCCCCAAATTCTCAAACATATAATCAATTTAAGAAGTAGTAAGTGAAGTGCTTGGCATGTAATATGAAGGGCAAAACTGATACCAGGAAGAGGTAATGTAATACAAGCTGTCACTTTAATATAGTAAATAGTACAACCAGTGCATCCAAAGGTTTTGTTTCAATGGCCCATAATACTCTGAAGCATTTTAATTTGGGATATCATAACTAGTACAATAAATCCAAGTTAATTTTGTAAATTCTCCCCACTTGTTTAAAACTACAGCTACATGGGAATCCAAGAATATTAAACACCAACTTAGAATTTCTGTATTCAAGCATTGGCAATCTAGCCTAGTAGTTAAGGCCCTGGCAGTAGATGGTACAAATACAAATCTTGACTCTGCTACATATTAGCTATGAAGTATTCGGCAAGTGACTTTACCTCTCTATGCCTCAGATTCCTCATCTATAAAAATAGGAAAAATAGGCCAAGTGCAGTGGCTCATGCATGTAATCCCAGCACTTCAGGAGGCCAAGGCAGGAAAACTGCTTAAGCCCAGGAATTCAGGATCAGCCTGGGCAACATAACAAGGCTTGTCTCTACTAAAAATCAAAAATTAGCCAGGCTTGGTGGCACATGGCTGCAGTCCCAGCTACTCAGGAGGCTGAGACAGAAGGATTGCCTGAGTCCAGGAGGTAGAGGCTACAGTGAGCCATGATTGTGCCACTGCACTCCAGCCTAGGCAACAGAGTGAGACTCCAAGTAAAAACAAAACAAACAAAACAAAACAAAACAAAAAATCAGGATAACAATAATCTACTGCTTAGAGTTACAATGATTAAATAAGTTAATATATGTAAAGCACTTAGAAGTTTCTGGCACAAAGAATGCTCAACAAATATTAGCTATTATATGATTATGGGACCTAAATTATTCTAGTACACCAATGCTGTGGGATAGTCATGGAATTAACCAAACTAAAAGGAACTTTTAAGGCATTTATTATTCAACTCATTATGGTCCTGACTTTTTTTTTGAGTGGTGAATGATGAATTTCTATTCTTCGAGGTGCTATTAAACTAAGTGCTAACTAAATGCTACTCATACGATTATATAGTACAATTGATTCAAAGCGCTCAGAGGTTTAATTTAATTATTTATTTTATGAGTTAAAATGTGGTAATTTTTTTTTCAAATAGACAGTTTCTAAACATGGACAGGTTTATTGCAGGTGCAGGTTTTATTCTGAAAAAGAAATATTTGCAAACATGACAAATATACTTCAAAAAAAGTGATAATGAGAAGTATATGCCCATAATTACTAAAAAGTTGAAAGAGACTACTGTAAAATCCAACTATGAGATGCTTAGTGTACAAAAAATTTACCTAATCTTAGATGTACTGGGTTTTTCTCCCCCATGCTGTCAAAATGAAGGTTTTCTTTTTTTTACCACTTTATCACTCCATTTTTAGCCATCCTTTAATTTCATTAACACACCATTAGACTTCATTTCATTGCCCCTTTGCAGTCGAGGTGCTCTTTGAAAACAAATCTTGCAGGTGCAGTGGCCCATGCCTGTAATCCCAGCACTTTGGGAGACTGAAGCAAGAGGATGGTTTGCGTCCAGGAGCTCGAGACCAGCCTGAGAAATATAGTGAGATCTCATCTCTATAAAAAAATTAGTCTGGCATGGTGGCATGTGCCTGTATTCCCAGCTACTCAAGAGACTGAGGCAGAAGGATCACCTGAGCCCAAGTCGAGGCTGCAGTGAGCTGTGATCATGTCACTGCACTCCAGCCTAAGTGACAAGAGTGAGAACTCGACTCAAAAAATAAAAATAAAACAAAATAAAACAAATCTCTCTCTCTCTCTTTCTCTCTGCAATAAATCACATGGCCTAAAATCTGATGAACTCATCATACCACTTCTCCTAAAAGAGCTTGCCCTTAATACATACAGCAACATGAAACTTACAATTACTAGGAATCTACTACTTCCCCATGTATTTACCATTTATCTTAGTCCAAAGACCATGATTTTGTGTCCTGATAGGTGTATTTGTTTTGTTCTGGGTTTTGAGAGGGACCCCTTTGGGGCAGTGTCGTTTTTTTAAGTCATAAATAAGCCCTCCTCCCAACTCTTTTTTTTTGCAGTAAAACGTCTAAACTCTGTCAGTAGCTCTTTCATCCGCTCTTTGTTTTGAAAGGCGGGATCATCTACTGAGGCTCAGCCTAAGCTCTGTTAAAAGTCTGTAATGTAAGTTGTAGTCTATATCAAATCACATTTTGGATCAGCACACACCATGACTATAACCAACAATAATACTGGGTTAATGCATACGTTTGTAGCATTTGTTTTCATCATGGCAACACTGCAGTGCTGGGAGTTTGTTTATTGTTTGTCATTTGGAGTGATGATGTTGTGCTTATGAATACACCTTGCATTTTATAGATTTGAAGAAAGTGAGTGCTATTTGTGGGCTAAAGAAGATGGAGTGTCAAGAGGGAAAAAAAATGAACAGTTCCAATATACTCTTCTGTTTGCGTTTGACAGAGGCGTAAAGGCAGCGGAGGTAAAATCGAAACATTTGTGTCATGTACAGAAAGAATGCTATCAGGGAAAGCACAACAAGAAAATGCTTCTGTAGTTTCAAAGAGGGCCACTTTGACCTGAGTGATTCTCCACATTTAGGAAGACTGTTTAAACGCTTTAATCCATGATGATCCACGTCAGTCAACCCGAGAATTGGCAAATGTAATGAACTGTGACTAGAAAGCCACCATGCGACATTTGTATTCCATGGGCAAGTGAAAAACACTACAAACTTATGTATCAACCCAATAATTTCTAACAGTATTGAAGGCTTCACATGTATTAACTTACTTAGTCCTCACAACACACCTGTGAGGCAGATACTATTTTCATTCTGACTTCATAGATGGAAAATTGGAGAAAAATGGAGACTAAGTAACATAGCCAAAGTCAGACATATCATAAGTGATACTGACATGACTTAAATGCAGGTCATCTGAGTCAGGGACCATGCTCCTAACAACTGTATTATAGTTTCTAAAGACAATTTGGGGCAAGTAATAAATAAAAATACAGTGGTGCAAGCTGCATCATCAAGCATTTAATTTACTCAAATTCAATTATATGTACCCAATTAAATAATAAAACTGAAAACAGCAATTTATGCACCTATGCAATTCCTTGTTTTGCTCAACATGTGCCTACAAGGACAGAGATGGGATAGTAATTCTTTTGTACCCTCAGTTGACTTCAGCACTGAAGTATTCCTCCTTAATGACTCGAGTACTTCTCCTTAATGAGAGTATTTAATTAGGCAAAGTGTGGCTTTAGTGTAAGAGTCACATTTTTCATATAACATTAGCTGTATACACGTCAACTATTTCATCTAGTGCTCAACTGAAGATTATTCCACTGCTGCCAGGGAAAACTGGTTCTCTGTGGAGATAGAATGTCAGTCCTCACTGTGCACATTCCTAAGACATTTATAAAAGCAATTTTCACCAAATGCAATTTTTGCCTTACATGCAAACTTCAAAACCTATCTCAGGCCTTAGAAGCAACTCCATGACATGCAGCACACTGTATGCATTACTTCAGTAACAGTGAGTAACAGAGGTCAGATAGTCACAGAATGCAATTCATGCTCTTCCAGGTCATCACTGTGGCCTTGTAGCCTCTTGTGTTCCTCATAACATCTCCTCAGCATTTTTTACTCTCCACAAAGTCTCAAACAGCTCCATATTCCACTCATAGTTAGCAGTTTGCAACACTTACTTTATAAGAAAATGAGGGGCTAGCCGGGCTCGGTGGCTCAGCCTGTAATCCTGCGCCTTTGGGAGGCTGAGGTGAGTGGACTGCCTGAGGCCGCGGGTTTGAGACCCGCCTGGGCAACTTGGTGAGACCTCATCTCTACAATAAATCATAAATCAAAAATAAAAAAATTAGCCGGGCGTGATAGCGCGCGCCTGTAGTTCCAGCTCTTGGAAGGCTGAGGCGGAAGAATCGCCGGAGCCCAGCAGGTCGAGGCTGCGGTGGCCGGGAGTGGCCACTGCACTCCAGTCTGGGCGACAGTGAGACTCCAACTCAAAAAAAAGAAAATGAGGGGCTGTGCGACATCAATTCTCTTCTTCATTTACTTTACTTTTACCACAAAATCCTGTATTTCATTCAGTCCCTCCTGCTATGCATTGGAATCTAGTCTCCCCACTTTACTGAAACTGCTTTCTCAAAAGCCATTGACGTCCTGCTTCCAAATCCAGTCACTTCTTCTTAGTCTTCATCATACTGTATTTCTCTCTGTTCTCATTCACCCTCCCCCCCCCACCCCCCAGTGATTCTCCACCTTGGCTACAAAGTAGAAAATCAGAAGTTTGTACTACAAAGAAAAATAGTAATGCCAGGGCCCTACCCCCAGATTCCACTTTAATTGGTCTTGACTTGGCAGAGACATGGGTAGTTGCTTAAAGCTCCCCAAGTGATTCCAATGTGTAGCCAAGGTTGAGAACCTCTACTCTACAACGTTGACCCTCCTCACTAATTTACCCCTCCTACTTGAAATTCCTGATTGTCATGATATCATACTTGCCAGGTATTTCTATTTCTCTTACTGTTCCTCTTCAATATCCTTATCTGAAGTCTCTTTCTCTGATTTAATTTGCCCCACCAATTGTTCATGTTCTACTCAACCATTAACTTTCTAACAATCCCAAATCTCCATATCTAAACTTGAACGCAAGCCTCAGCTCCAGACCCTCACCTCATATAGTTTTCTTCTCTCTGGAATTCAAATTCCGTATGTCCGAAATCATCGTGCAGGGCTAGTTGCCTCTCTCTCTGCATTCTCTATAGTAGTTACTTCAAACTTCTGCATTTCCCTCAAACGCCTCATTCTACCACATCTCTCTGCAGCAGAAAACTTTGCTCCTACTTCATAGAGAAAACAGAAGGGTTCTCTTAACTTGATCGCAACCTGACAAAGTCACCCACACATGCATACTTTCTCTGTACCCTAAACCCTCTAAGGCTCTTGTTTTCAGCCTCCCAGGAAACCAGGACCTATCCATTATTTCCTTTCCCTCCTCTGGATCCTTCCCCTCAATATCTAAACATGCTGAGGCCATTCTCATTTTCAAAAAGAAACCTGTTCAACTCCACACCAAAATTTTTAACAAACTGTCTACATTCACTTTTTCTCCTTCCCAGTCTCTTCTGGAGGCTCCTCTCCCTCAGGTGGCCCTCAAGATGCTGTCCTCCCCCTTCCGTTCATATGCTCACCCAGTTCACTCTCATAAGCTCCCATGACATCAACGCTGGGCCATATGCCGATGCCTCATTAAGTATATCTCCACCTAGATCTTTAGTGAGATTCAGATTTATAACTTCAAATGCCCAACTCTACCTCTCCTCTGGGAAGTCTTATGGGTATTTTAAATTCAACATGTTCAAAACGGAACTTATCCTCTTCTCCATCCCTCTCCTCAAACCTGGTTCCACTTCCTCTCTCTCCATGAAAACCTTCATCATCATCCATCCAGTTTCCCAAGTCAGAAACCAGGGCATCTCCATCTCCTCCTCTTCCCAAACCCACCCCGTTCCAGCAGGCACCAGGTTCTGTCCATCCCTCCCCCAACTGCTTCAGTTCAGTTTAGGCTGACAAGCTCTCTTGCTTAAATTTTACTGAAACAGAATCCTAACTGTAAATGCAAATCTAATCGGTTCACCCAGTTGCCTAAAGTGATGCATTCAACAAAGACAGAGAACAGATAGATTTACGGACAGAATGGAGTCCAGACACATAATTGTGCATATGTTGACATTTAAAGCAGCATTTAAAACACTGGGAGAGGATTCAACCAATTGAATTGGGACAAGTGGTTATTTAGTTAGGAAAAATGAAAGTTGTATTCTTACCTTGTATCATAAACAAGTATAAATTCTAGACGAATTAAAGATCTAAATATAATAAAAGGAAGCCAAAAAGAATACAGAAGTCAATGTAAGAGAACATTTGTCCTAATCTGGGGATGAACATGCACTTGAGTGAAAGTCTACCACATAAGATGTGCGTCTCGCTTACTCTCTAAACATCCTCTCTCTCCACTGCCCCTCCTCGTGCTCTCCAGTCACAGGGATTTCTTGTTCCAAGAGATGTATCACCCATGCTCTCTCACCTAGAGGTCTCTGCAATGTTCTCTCTGACCTCTCCAATGTACTGAACAAACCATCCTCTTTCCTCTGATTTTGAATGCTGTATATGTCTGATATTAAATGTGGTTCTAAGTCTTTTTTTTTTTTTTTTCTGGATTCTGTTTCAATGATCTGTTTGTCTCTTCTTGTGTGAATGCCATAATGTTTTAGACTTAAGGTGTACTTTTATACCTGGTAGAGACCTTTCATTCTTCTTTATTCTAATTTTGAGAAAACTTGGAATTAGCTTATCAAATCCTATGAAAATTCTATTAGGACTTATGGTTGCATTGAATCTCCAGATCCCTTTGGGGAGAACTGACATTTTTTTTTTCCCTTCTAGGAATATACATTTCTCTATGAATTTAGTCCTTCAGCAAATATTTTTTTCTGTAATATATGTCTTACAGAATTA
The DNA here is from genome assembly GCA_963574415.1 of Tarsius wallacei. Lineage (NCBI taxonomy): Eukaryota > Metazoa > Chordata > Mammalia > Primates > Tarsiidae > Tarsius > Tarsius wallacei. Next base: position 11,347 of record CAUYQG010272167.1, on the reverse strand, counting down.
TTATTAAAATATTTTCCTGGGTATTTAAAATAAGTTATGGTGACTGGAGCTTTATTTTCTTTTATTTTCAAATCGATCACTGATGATATACAAGAAAGCTACTGATTTCTACATATACTCACGGTGCCTCGGGCCACCCGTTTTCGCTTATTAATTCTAATAGTACTCTAGGAGACTAAAAGAGTTTGTATTGGGTTCCACAGGAAAGAAGAATACAGGCAGTTGAAGAGGGTTTGTAGGCAAGATAATGACATCCATTAAGACAGGCTAAGTTTAAAGTAACAATATTATACTTAACTGAAGATGTCCTAAAAGTATACAGAAATACAGAGCAGAAGCAGAGGGGAGAGGAGAGTGTTGGACAAGATGCAGGAGTCACATGCACACAGGTAAGAGTTGGAAACACTCCTTCAGAGCAATGTCATGCCAGGATTCATAAAGAAAAATGATTCTCTATTCCAAAATCTGCTATGAAAGTAGAAAGGAAAAGACATTTTTATATTGTGCAGTGGTTTCATATTACAGTTCTGAAGTATAGAGCTGTAAAATGTACTTTTCCAAAAAGAATTTCAGGAGATCAAGGGTGGGGTCTCCTGATTGCAGGTCTGACTACTGCATTAGTACCATGAGATTCATGTGAGAAAAAAAAAAAAGATTCTGATGATCAAAAGTAAAGACAGGAAACGGGTGGAGGGAAGGGGAAATGCTGAACTACAAGGTCATGGTCAGGAAACCAATTTGGCAAGGCATGTGGAAAACCAAGGCATATAGAATCAAATACCACATACAGTAGTGCACAGCCCAAAGCCAGCTTTGTTTTCAGTAGAGGGACTCAAATGGCAGGGTGAAGGCCAGCGCCTGCCATCCACAGAGAGAACTGCCTCAAAACTCCGTGTCAAGCTCATTTTCTTTTTAGTCACTCTCATGGCTGGGACAGACTTCTAAGTAGAGCTCAGACAAAATGCTGCCTAGGTCCTAAGAAACGCATTAATAATAAATACCTAATGTTGATTGCCAGCAATGTACACAAAGTCTCTTTTCATTCATTTCATTATTTTTTAAATAAGACAAAGAATAATATGTGTAAATCATACAATAAAAGAAAATTAAGATATGGTATTGCAGGTGGATCATAGTTTTAAGAAAGAAAGGTGTGTGTGTGTGTGTGTGTGTGTGTGTGTGTGTGTATGTTTTCACTGAAAAAGCACAAGAGGGGACTGGGTACGGTGGCTCACACCAAAGCTCAGCACTTTGGGAGGCCAAGGCAGGAGGATTGCTAGAGGCCAGGAGTTCAAGACCAGTCTAGGCAACATAGTGAGATCCCATCTCTCTCAAAAAAAAAAAAAAAAATTAGCCAAGTGTGATGGTGCATGCCTAGAGTCCCAGTCATTAGGGAGGCTGAGGCAGGAGGATTCTTTGAGTCCAGGAATTCAAGGCTGCAGTAAGCTCTGATCATGCATGCCACTGTACTCCAGCCCGAGTGACAGAGCAAGACTCTATCTCTAAAAGAAAACGGGAAGAAAAACACGAAGGACATTTATTGAAGTATTAAAAGTAAGTATCACTAAGGAGCAAAATACAGCCTAGTTTTTATTTTTTAACATGCTCTTTTCTGCACTTTTAATGTAGTTTTCTACTATGGTGTGGTAATAAGAAAAATTACAACTGTGTTATAAACACATTTTAATATCAAAGAAAAATAACAACTGTAACACAGAATTTCAGATTATTGAGAAAGATAGGAATTCTTTTTTTTCTTCTAATTTTTAATTTTTTTATTGTAGAGATGAGGTCTCACCAAGTTGCCTAACTAAATCTCCAAATTTTCAGACTATAACTAATAAAATAAAAAAAGATGTACACCTAAATTTCTCCTTTGGAGAAAACTAGACTAGAAGGATCTTTCAAGAAATATGTGTGAAATCCACAGAAGTAAGTGCAGCAGTGTAAAAAGAGAATTCAACTTACACTCTCATGATGCAGGTAGAATAAATAAGAGGTTAGAGAAGACAATCAGCTTAGAAATGATCCCTTAAAAGCAGCAAGTCAAGCCGTATTGTACTTTTGGGAAATGAATACAACTCTCTGAAATAATGAGGTCTAAAGGGTTAACTATAACAGAGAGCAGGGGGTGAGGCTTCTTCCAAGCCCAGGCACAAGGGAAGGGTAACATGGATGGAGGCTCAACTTGCCTCCCTGAGACAGCTGTTTCCTGGCCTGGCCTCTTACCATCTATCAGAGCTGACCAGATTGGCTTCCAGATGCCTGGTACTTCCAGAGAGACCCTCCCAAGTCCTGTGGCCTATCCTCCCTGCTTCCCCTCCTCAGGACACAGACTTTGAAAGCTCAGAGGGAAGAGGCCCCTGAAAGCAGCTAAGTGGGCAAACCTAAGACCTCCAACTTGAGGCAGAAAATGGTCTGCCAGAAGAGAAGAGCCAAAAACCTAAAATCCAAGATGCTCCAAAATCTGGAACTTTTTGAACGCTGACATGACTTACTCCAAGGAAATGCTCACTGTAGCGTTTCAGATTTGAGATGCTGAACCAGTAAGTATAATGCAAATATTCCAAAATCCAAAAAAATCCAAAATCAGAAACACTTCTGTTCCCAAGCATTTTGGATGAGGGATGCTCGGCCTTTAGTAGTTTATGTATGACCAGATGTGAGAAATGAGTACGTTTAATTGTGCTCATTTGAACATATGTTTGTTAACTGTCTTCTATACATGAAGAACCCTAACATGCTAGGTGCTATAGGGGATATACTCATAAAGGATTACCCACAGTCCTCCGAGAGATGGTGCTGATAGGGGTGGAAGAAGGGAAATAAAGTAAGTCAGTAATAATAATGCAATAGAATAATGAGAAGTAGCCTAGCATGGCATGTAAGAATGGGCTCTAGAGTCTGAGGACTGCATCCAAATCCATGGGTTTTTTAGCTGTGTAACCTTGAGTAAGTCACTTAACTTCCCTGTGTCCCAGTGTCTTCATCTGTAAAATAATGATAATAATGGTACCACCTCAGAGGGTTGATGGGAAGAGTAGTTAAAACATGAATTGCTTGGGGCAGTGCCTGGCACATACTAAAACACTGCTGTAATTTGTTGTTTACTATGTAGCAGTGTGCTAATGTTTTACATCTGACATCAAATAAGGCAAGTATTATTGGTCCTACTGGCAGATGAGGGTCAGAGAATCAGGCAACTTGGATGAGATCTAGAGAGAGGAAGAACAGTGTTGCGATGTGAGACCCATCTGCCCAAATGCAAAGTTTCTGACTTTTATTACTAATTTTTTTTTTGAGTTGGAGTCTCACTCCGTCGCCCAGGCTGGAGTGCAGTGGCACACTCATGGCCACCCCAGCATCAACCTGCTGGGTTCTGGCGATCCTTCTGCCTCAGCCTTCCAAGTAGCCGCAACTACAGGCATGCGCTACCGTGCCTGGCTAATTTTTTAATTTTATTGTAGGGATGAGGTCTCGCCAAGTTGCCCGGGCTGTTCTTGAACCCGCAGGCTCAGGCAATCCACCCACCTCAGTCTCCCAAAGTGCTGAAATTACAGGTTGAGCCACCAAGCCTAGCCGAATTTTATTACTGTTACCATGAAACAGTAGACACTAGCATTTGTTTAGTGCTTACTCTACCAATTATTATTGTATGCAAAATTGCAGTTATTCTCACAAGATGCTATTTGACCCCATTTTACAGGAAAAAGACTCTGAGAGCTGCAAATAAGTGGCAAAGCCAGGATGTGAGCCTGCGTCTGCCTATTCCCAGTGCCAGAGCTCCTCACCCTTGGCTAGAGGGGGCTTCATCTGGGAGCTTTAAAGAGAGATTCCAGAGGGTCCTACCCCTAGAGGTTTCTGACCAAGTGAATGTGTGCGAGGAACATCGGCAGCACGTGTTACCTCCTCAAGAAAGTTCTCAGGAGCCTGCAAAGATGTGGTTTGTTGTAGGCCTTAAATGCCAAGGTGAAAAGTTTATGCTCAGTTCATCTCAAAATGGGGAGTCAACTAAGGTTTTTCAGTAACCTGGGAGTAATGGATAGGATGGACCAAAGGGGAGAGAAAAGTGTGACATAGACCAACTGTGTAGAAGGCTATTCTCAGCCACAAAGCTTATTTTAGTCTTAACAAAACTATGCATCAGACACACAGAAAAATGAATCCTGGGAAAAAGGTGCACCTGAACATAGAAAGACTTGCAGCTTCCAAAAAATGTACTTTATAACACTCTAGATCTACATATATTGGTTCAAATAAAAATTGGGTCGTTTCTTTCTAAAATCAACAATAGAAATATACATGTGTGTATACAAAGACCAAACTTTATAAAGTACACTCTAAGACATACTAGATATGTAAATATGATTGACTTGATCTAGCATATTATAAACAAAATAAAATGAGAATTTCATAGGGATTTAGAGATTTAACAAACTAGTGATATAAACTTTCTGGAAATACTAAAGAAAAGAGGAGATAATGTTTTAAATATATATATATATATATAAAATAAAGGACATAGCTTATTTAGATAATTATAAATCCATGCAATGAATTTATCTTAAATTTAAATTACACATGGAAATACATTTATAAGATGTTAAATTTAAGGGAATAACAGTTTTTATAAGTTTAGGAATAAAAAAACTAAATAAAAATTGTAGTAAAATAAGAAAGCTTCATAGTTTCTAGGTTTATTATCTAGGATTATTATCTAGGTTTAGTATTGAGCAGATAAAGTACTCATTTTCAGAAAAGAACTGATACAAGTACCATAAAGATATTTTACCCTTTGACTCAACAAATCTACTCCTTGGAATTTAATCTAGGGAAATAACTGAACAAAAGCAAAGAGACATGTAGAAGATACACAGTGTTTCCCTAGTACCTAAAATAAGAAACAATATAATAATTTAGCATAAGCCTGAACTGCTTGACAAATTACGACTCATAAACAGATTATTTACAATATTAAGTAAATTTCTATTATAAACATGATATAGAAATACAAGAAAATTATTGTTACATTTTAAGTGTTTATTCTGGGATACAGCATTGTGTGGATATTATGTCCATCTATATGAAAACATATGTATATATGGAATACGCAAACAGCAAATATAAAAATAGTAGTTTGATGGTTGTGATTTGGTGCCTTTTTTAAAATAAAAACTTTTAATGTTCCTTTTATTGTCTTTTTTATCTTTATCTCTACATTAACTTTTTAAATTTCTTTAAAGCAGAGGGAACTTCCTAAGGGAAAGCCACCTTCCTCACCTTAAATCTCACTGATAACTCCTTCTATGTATAGCTCTACCTAATTAGTCTCATTCCTAAGGCAGCGTTATCAGTAGCCATTATTCTCATCCTTAACATTTATATTAACTGGAAGTAACATAAACCACTATCCTTTCCCAAGACTCTGAGTCCAAGGCTTAGCCAGGCAAATGCAGGGAGGTGCTCCCACACCCACATCCCCTCCTTAATTTCTGAATTTAAGATTTCTGCAGCAGCATGGATTGCCTTACAACAAAACCCTTCCTATCTCTAAATAAAGTATTTATCTGTGTTTCGAAGTGGAAATACACTGAGATTCTCCCAAAGAGTTCATTTTATCTAGGCCATTAGAGAAAGGATGCCTAACAAAGGGAGAATGAGATTCAGGGAAGTAAGCACTGCAGACAGTTTTCTAGGGAAGGCTTTCCATTGCCAGATTTTTAGAAATAATCTGGGAAGAATCAGCAGTTATAAGCAGGTTGCAATGAAAATACCTCATCTTAAACAAATTTTCCTGTATGCTAGACTCAGTTCCAAAAGGAAAATTCTCCTAAATAAAACAGCATGGTTTTCAAAAACACATTCTAGCCTTTTCTGCTTCTTTGCATCTCTAGAAATAATCCAAACGGTGGTTTGCAATGGGCCAACACAGATCTTGCAGAATAATATGCAGACATTAGGCAACAGCCGGTCACATAAAAGAATGAGTTTCCTCTCCTCCGATCCAGCCGCCTCCCCTCTCGTTTCCCATTCTCACCATGTCACCCCAGCCACCATTGTTCATTGTTCAATACACACTGTTCCCTCACTCCTTCACACAGCAGCTTTTCTTCATGAAAACATATCTGTTTCCAGTCCTCTCCCTCAGTTTACTGTCAGATTCAGCTTCCTAAAAGATCTACCCACATCACCCTCCTCTTCAAGACAAGCATTAACCTGCCATATTTCTTAGCATGTACTTCACATCAGGTTCACTTATTGCCCCCCTTTATATTTAGAATTTCTCCCCTTAACACCCTCTCTGCTTCAACCACCCAGCACAAGGAACTATTACCCATGTACGCCTTGACCTTTGCCATCTCCGTCTTTCTTTGCAATAGTCCCTCTCTCGAAACACCTCTCCCCTTCTTTATCTTGCTAAAACCCTACTTGTCCTTTAAGATCCAGTTCCAATGGCATTTTCTTCAAGAAGCTGTCCCTGCCAGCACCTATCAGATACTTTGTCCTTCCTCTGAACTGTCATCCTGATTTGTACCTCTATTTGGCATTCATATCTTGGAAATTTTATGGTTATCTGTGAATACATCTTATCTCTCCACCTTAAAAACACTGAAAATAGCATCTCTTCTGCATTCCTCATGATTCTGAATCAATGAAGGACTAAGTTTTGTGAGGCTAAGACTACATGTGCACATTCGTGAGAGAAAAAGAGAGAGAGAGAGAGAGAGAGAGAGAGAGTGTGTGTGTGTGTGTGTGTGTGTGTATGTGTGTTTAAAGTTCCCACTTGTTCACTCATAAGTGGACCCTAAACATCTACCACAATACTATAAGAAAGGGATTGGCAGTAGTGGGACACTGCCAGGGGAAGGAAGGGGAAGGCACGTAACATCAGTAAGAGCACCTGATTTCAAACCAGGCGAAGTGGGGACCAAAGGGAGGCTCAAACTTTAGCTGTACGATGACCACTTGTATACCTAATCCTGAATTGTACCCCACATGTTTAAAATAATTTTTAAAAAATAGTAATAATAAAAATAAAGTTACCACTTGTTTAGAAGTTGGAATGGGCAGGCTTACAGGTTAGACTTCACAAGTATACTTAACCCACACATAGCTCAAGTGCTTCCCAACCCTAGATGTACATTAGTTACCTGAGGTGTTTCTGGGTCTCACCCCCTAGATTTGAATTTGAATTTCTCTGGCATCTCCATGCTGAAAGTTCCTTACTGTCCCATCCCTCTTAAAACATCAGTTCCTTCAGGGAGCAGAGTTCAAGTAGATATTTGAAATAAGGAACTGCCATAAAAAATAAGTTATGCTATACAGATCATTAAAAATGTTTGCGTCGGTTGCATATACATTAAGAGCTACCATCTACTAAGAGCTTACTACATCCTAGGCATGGGGTGCATGTATACACTGTATACACTGCATGTATACAGTTCTTAATTTAATCCTCAGAGCAACCCTGGAAGGTAGGTACCATTAACCCCATTCACAGAAGACAAAATAGATTGGACAGGTGAGGTGAAGCAACCTGCCCAAAGGTCACACAACTGGGAGGTGTGGTAATGCCCAATTTCAAGTCGGAAGTGTCAGACTCCAAAATTCATGCTCTTAACCTCTTTGACATGTGTTAAAGAAGACGCTTGTTACCCCAAACATGTTACTCTGTACAGTGGCATCTGACAAGGATAAATAAGAAAAAGAACTCCAACAGCAAACAAGAGAGCAGGGAAAGCACCACAATAGGGCCAGATGGGCTCTGTTCCTGGGGTCCTCTCCTCTGGTTACTGATTCTATAACTTTTCCTCCTTCCTCCACTCTGACCCTGCGATTCTCTACAAGCACTGACAATGCCGTCTGTGGCAGCAGCATCTGGGCCTGGTTAGAAGGGGAAAACTGGGGCAAGAGCAGCAGCCATTTGTATGTAAGGGTTGCTTATAATTAGAGACTGCCCTATTTGCAATGCGTCAGGAAAAATGCAATTAGCAGATTCATTTATTAGATTTCTGTTATATTTCACTTGTGAAACACTTGGATTAAGACCTTATGCCTTGCAAATAATATCCTGCTAGGATTTAATGAGAAAAGTATTTACTGAATTTGATCTTGGTTGTGCAATACAAGGCCTACAATATCCAAAAATGTTTTCATTTATTCAGAGATACTAGCATTTAACAAAGGTAAATCTTACTTTCAAAAACAAAAAAAGACTATCCTGGAAAAACTATAAAAAGAAACTTAATTTATTTTCTAATTACTTCACTCTGTTGCCGGAGGTTCTTAGCTGCTTTGGTAAGGACTTTTTACATGTCCACTTAAATGTGAACAGAGTGAGTTCTGTGAGGACACCATCCCACATACACGGCAGAGCCTGGGCAATCTTTGCATGATCTGTTGCAATAAAGCTGGAATAATTCTTTTCTCTTAGTGCATACACCCTTGCACACCATACAAACTCCGAGTGTGTGAGCCAATGCCAAGGAACAAGAGGCTATTCCTGTTGGGAGATCAGATATATCTGAAAGCTAATCGCTTTTATCTGCAGCCTGACTCCACCACTTTCCAGTCATCTTGACAGCTTGACAGCTTGACAGGAAATAAACACTCCTCTCACGTGTGGCACCTGGGTTCAAGGTGGTCATGCTTAGTACCACAGAATGCACACCTCAATACACTCAGTTTCTAAGAGACAAAACAAATTTGATTTAATCTTTGTGGTCTTCTAAACGTTCTCATTCCAAATCCAGAACAGACTGATGTCCCAAACCAAAAGCAGGAGCGCTTGACTTGCAGCAAGACGACCAATGAAGCAGAGACACAAATGTCCAGATTTTGGTAACTATCTTGAATTGCTTACAATTCAAATAGCTTTGTGGGACAAGCAAATTCTAGGAGTCATAAAATCTAAATTAGGCTTGGCTTTGCTACTGAATTAGTTATATGTAAGTCACTGATCTTTTCTGTGCCTCAGTCTTCTTATCTATGAAATGGAAATATTAGTACTTATAATACTTAATCCACAGTATTATAGACATAAAATGAGACAACTGAAGTGAAAGTGTTCTAAAATTCTAAAAGCATGACCATAAGTAAAATGATACAGTAGTGCCAAAATCTCATTACTCTTTGTTATTTCATTTACAAAGCCACCATAGTTTTATGATTTAATAAGAACAAAGTTAGTAAAGGAAGTTAGAAATGGTTTTATTCTGCACTTTGTGTTCTTACTCATCACTTTCTATTTTGTTCCACTTCCATAAACTAATGACATGGAAATACTTCTATGATAAGGTTTCTAAGTCTCAAGTAACTAAGCATGGTATAGTTTTGAATTTTTTAAAAAAGTTTACTCCTCATAATTTTCACTGCCTTAGTCTCCCTCATTCTTCTCGTACGAGGGAGAAAAAAAAACGCACATAAAAGTGGTTAAATGCCTACCTCAATTATAACCAAAGGAAACACAGCCCAAAGAGCAGAAAAGGTTCAACAAATAAATCCCACATACAATACAAAGAGGGAAGCATCAGAGTGTGTTTCTTTCCTTTCTGACAACATCCACATCACCAAACCAGAGGCTAATGATGCAGTTAGAAATTAAAGCACAGTCTGCATGGGAAAAAAAAAAAACTTAAAAGTATAACAGACTTTTCGAAAAATGCCTAAATATAAATGAAAAGATTCACATATTCTAGAACAAATGTCCCCACCTGGGTCAAGACACTAAACATGATCGGATTCCAAAATTACTCTCCCTCCCAGCCATGTACCCCTCCTTAATCGTACTCCCTGCTCCCACCCCCACTTGTATGCATGTATCCTGGTGTCTAAGAGCTGTGCACTCTCCAGGGCAGTAGTTCCAAAGTGTGGTCCTGGGGGTGAGGGGAGCAGGACTCTCGGAGACCTCCAGGCCCTTTCAGAAGGTCCACAACGTTAAAACTATTTTCATAATAACTCTAAGACTTTATTTGCATTTTTCACTGCTGACTTTTGTCGTGAGGGACATACTGGTGCCTTAGCTTGAACAAAGGCAGTAGCACCAAACCGCACTAGCAGTCATTGTATTCCTTGCCTCTACACACTAAAGAAAATTTGCCAGTTTCACTTTAAAATGTCCTTGGTGAGGCAATAGAAATATTACTTTTATTAAGTCTCTATCCTTCAGTCCATGGCTTTTTAATATTCCGTGTGGAAAAATGAGAGAGCACACACAAAACACTTCTGCCACATGCTGAGGTAGGAAGGTTGTCTGGAGGAAAAGTACTTGGGCAGTTGCTTGCTGTGGAACTGACATAGCTGCGTTTACCATAGAACACCACTTTTACTTGAAGGAATGACAGTCAGACAAACTATGGTTATTCAGACTGGAGTATCTGGCAGACAAATGAGCCTATCACTTGAAGAAAAACAATCGACAGTTTTGGTGCCAGTGATAAAATGTAGGCTGTTGAGTGAAAATTAGTTTTGGAAAATATTTCTGCCACTAGGAGCCTGACAGCTTCCCAATACTTAGATGTTTTTCTGATGAGATCAGTGGTGAAGTTAAAGAATTATATTTTAGTATTGTATGATGAAATGTGTCAACAATGAGAAGATCTATGTAACTCAGTAAAACAATCTTTTCCAAATAATCAGCGTATGATATTACAAAATCATGCATGATTAAAAACCTATTCAATGTGCAAGGTAAACCAAAGATTTTAATGTAGCAATTAAAAGCTCACTGATATGGACTCAGACTTCACACTGCTACCAACCTTTCTAATGACTATTTGTCAAGTTTTAGTTGAGTATCAAAGAGGAATATACACAATTATTTGAAAAGGTGTGGTCCTGGGGGTGAGGGGAGCAGGACTCCTTTTTCCAACTACACATCTGTGTAAAGCCACATTTTCTTTATATACGTCAACACATCACAACAGCTTGAAGTAAAAGCAGATATGATAATTCAGCTGTTTTCTATTAAGTCAGACATTACATTGATTTACAAAACTGTACAGCAATGTTACTCTTTCTACATTTTTATGTTTTGATAAAATTTCATTATTTTTCATATAAAATATGATTTATGTTAATACATAATGGGTTTTCTAATGAAAAATATTTTCAAAATTTCCCTATTTTTGTAATATGGTAAATATCAACAAACCACATAAACCAAAGTTCTTTGAGGTCCTCAATATTTTTTAAAGTATAAAGTAGAGAGCCGGGCTCGGTGGCTCAGCCTGTAATCCCGCGCCTTTGGGAGGCTGAGGTGAGTGGATTGCCTGAGCCCGCAGGTTCGAGACCCGCCTGGGCAAGCAAGACCTCATCTCTACAATAAATCAAAAAATTAGCCGGGTGT
>CAUYQG010272161.1:0-17878 GCA_963574415.1 Tarsius wallacei | reverse complement strand
CCCGGCTGATTTTTTTGATTTATTGTAGAGATGAGGTCTCGCCAAGTTGCCCAGGCGGGTCTCGAACCCGCGGGCTCAGGCAATCCACTCACCTCAGCCTCCCAAAGGCGCGGGATTACAGGCTGAGCCACCGAGCCCGGCAAAATATTATTATTTTTAAGACCTATTTCTTTTCAGTATTTCGGAATAAAAATGTGATTTTATTACCTATAATAGCAAGAATAAATGAAATAATTTTAAGAATCTATATTCCATTAAATATATCTAATATCTTTTTACTTTATAGGTAGATATGTATTTATCTTAAGAATAAGACTACACAAAACATGGAAACTTTTATGTTTGTTCACACTAAAAGTAATATATGTATAGTTTAATGAATTTTGGCATCCTGACAAGATCATTCTTTATTCTAATATTACCATGGCACATCTTTACATATAGCAAATGACTACAGTTCTTAAATTATGATCCATTTTGTTTTGCATATTATATTTATACAACTTAAGATAGTGGAAACAATCATTTTTCTAAAGATTTATTTGTTTTAAAATATAACATCTTAAAGCAAATTTCTTTAAAACACTTTAAAAATGTGTTTATAGATCTGCTTATTTATAGATGGGTTCATGATGTACATATTATTGTCTTTTAATGAAAATATACTCATCTACAATGTCATTTTAGTGCACATTGTATTTGGTGTGGTTTCACATTCAAGCAATATTGAACAGAAGGTACAGAGATTTCCCATAAATGCCCTCTCTCACAGATTACAGCCTCCTCAATTATAAACATCCTCCATCAGAGTGGTACATTTGTTTAACTGAAAATTTTACATTGACATTGTTACTGAATGCCCATAGTTTACATTAAGTTTCACTTTGGGTGCTGTATATTCTATGAGTTTATACAAATTTATGATATGTAGCCACATTCATAATATCACAGAGTTTCATTGCCCTATAAATCTTTTATGCTCCAAATATTTATTCCTCTCTCTTCCCCAACTCCTGGCAACAATTGATCATTTAACTGTTTCCATAGTTTTGCCTTTTCCAGAATGTCATGTTGTTGGAATTATGCAGTATGTAGCCTTTTCAAAATTAGTTTCTTTTTAAAAATTTTTATTGTATGAAATTGAAGTGTAAATGTTTTGATATTTATATACACATTGAAGTGATTACTATAGCCAAGCAAGTTAACGTAATCATCATCTCACACAAAAGTCAATTAATTTCTTATATATTAGCAAAGAGCAAGTACAATTTGAAATTAAATTAAAAACATGACACCATTTAATATAACACCAAGAAAGTAACACTTAGGTATAAATCTAACAAAATATATATAAGATCTATCTGAGGAAAATTATAAAACTGTAATGAAAGAAGTGAGAGAAGGTCTAAATAAATGGAGAAATATTTTATATTCATGGGTATGAGATTACAATGTTGTTAAGATGTTAGTTCTTCCCAAATTAATCTATAGATTCAACAAAAATGCCAATCAAAATCCCAGCAAGTTACTTTGTGGATATTGACAAAGTGATTCTAAAGTTTTATGAAAAGTCAAATGAGCCTAATTGCCCAAACAATGTTGAAGAAGAATAGCCAAGTAAGAAGATGGATACCACCTGACTTCAAGGTTTACCATAAAGCTACAGTAATAAAGACATTGTGGTATTGATGAAAGAATAGACAGATAAATGGGGAAAAAAAGACCTTTTAATAGACCCACACAAAGAGAGCTAATTGGTCTTTGACAAAAAAGCAAAGTTAATACAAAGAAAAAAGTATAATATTTTTAATATTTGCTGCTGGAACACCCAAATATTGACATGCCAAAAAAAAAAAAATCTAGACACTGACCTCATACTTCTAAATAAACTCAAAATAACTATTAGACATAAATGCAGGATGCAAAACTGTAATACTTTTAGAAGGTAACATAGGAGAGAATCTATGTGACTTTGGGTTTGGAAATGAGTATTTATATATATATTAACAAAAGGGTTATCTATGAAAAAACAAATGATTAGTTGGATTTCATTAAAATTAAAATCATCTGTTCTGCAGAAATCTCTGTCAAAAGAATGAGAGGATAAGACAAATATATATCATACAGGACTTGTACCCAAAATATGCAAATAACCCTTGAAACCCAATAACAAGAAAAAAAAAAAACAGCCCAAGTAAAATTGAACACAACCTCTGAACAGACATGTCACTAAGATATATATATATCTTTATATATTATATATATATGAAAAATAAGCATTTTTTATGGTTGAGTTTTTTTGCTTATATTGTTCATTTACTTTTAATTTGTTTATTACGATGCTTTTATTCCCTGTGGCAGTTTGCCTATGTAGATGCAATTTTTAAAACCTAGATTTTTAAATTGCCACAAATATAGACCATTTCTCAAACATATCTCTTTTTAAATTTTTCTTCTTGTAATTCAAACTCTTATTGAAAAACACGTTGAAAGATATTGACTACGATCTAGTTAATTCAGTGAAAGTAATTTAACCACAGACACTGCGTTCTAAAGGAGGTGAACAAAAGTGGGTTGAAGTGTTCTGTTTAATATCCACTTACAGATGATTTCTGAGATTGCTTAAATTAAACAAATAAGCATATTAAAAGGTATTTAACAACACATTTTATTATGGCATTGCAAATTAAAGCAACAATGAGATATCATTATACACTTATTAAAATAGCTAAGATCCAAAACACTGACAACAGCAAATAATGGAAAGAATGTGAAGCAACAGGAACTCTTATTCATTTGCTCTTGGAAATGCATGACTATAAGCCACTTTGGAAGACAATTAGGAAATTTCTTATAAAGCTAAACATAGTCTTACCATATGATCTACAATCATGCTTCTAAGTATGCAACCAAATGAATTTTACTTCTTTTCTAATATAAATACATTTTTATTTATCTCTTGCCTCATTGCCTTAACTAGAACCTATAAGTACAATGTTGATAAGAAGTAGTGAGGGTGGATATTCTTGACTTGTTCTTAATCTTAGAGAAAACATATTCAGTCTTTTACCATTTCAACATTTGCATTTTGCTATTTTGAGTCTTACACCATTAAGTGTGAAGTTAGCTGTAACTTTTTTGTAGGTACTTTTTATCAGGCTAAGAGAGTTAGTTGTCTTTCATTCCTACTGTTCTGTATGTTTTCACCAGAAGTAGTTGTTGGATTTTTAAAAAATTATTTTCTTTACTTATTTTGAATTATGTTTGTTTTTTATTATTTTAAATTTATTAAAATGGTTAATAACATCAATTGATTCTTGAATTTTGAACCTGCCTTGAAGTCTTGGGATAAACCCCAAATGGTTGTGATGTATTATGCTTTTTACATATTGTTGCATTCTGTTTTCTAAAATTTTGAACAATGTTGGTCTGTGGTTTGGTTTATGTGTAACATCTTTGCCTGATTTTGGTATAATAGCACTGGCTTCATAGAAGAACCTGTGAAATACTCACTTATCTTCTATTTTCTAGAAGATTTTGTGTAGAATTCATATAATGTCTTCCTGAACGTTTGCTGAAATTCATTAAAGTTATCTACTCCTGAAATTCAATTTGCGGGAAGGATTCTAACTACAAAGTATTTTAATAAAGTGATATTTAGGTTATCTATTTATTCTTTAGTTAACTTTGAATTTGTCTTTCAAGGAATTTGCCCATTGTCAAATAAATTGTCAAATTTACCGGCATACAGTTGTTTTCAATATTTATTATTTTCATATTTGTCACTCTACAATAATGCTAATTATCTTATTCCTGACATTTGTAATTTATGTCTTCACCCTTTTCTTCTTGATAACTCTGGTTGAAGATTGATCAATTATATTTATCTTCTCAAAGAATCAGTTTTTACTTTTAGTAATTTTTCTCTATTCATTTTGTGCTTTATAGTTCATTCATTTTCACTCTGATCTATGAAATTTTCTTTCTTCCAATTACTTTGAGCTTATTTGCTCTTTATTTACAATTTTAATTTTTTAAAATTTAGATTCAAGGGGTACATGTGTAGATTTGTTACAGGCGCATACTGTGTGATGATGATGAGGTTTGGGTTTCTAATGAGCCTACCCCTCCAGTCATGAGGATGGTACCCAATGGGTATTTTTCAATCCTTTTTCTCCCTCCCTCTTGCCAGTGTTGATGTTCCCATCCTTATGCTCCTGTGTACCCAGTATTTAGCTTCCAACTATAAATGAGAGCATGAGATATTTGGTTTTCTATTTTTGTGTTAATTTGCATTGAATAATGGTCACCAGCAGCATCTACATTAATGCAATGGTCATTTTACATATTCCATGGTGTAAATTTTTTTTCATGGTGTAAATGGTCAGTGGTCATATTCCATAGTGTACTACAATTTCTTCATTCAATCCACCATTGATAGACACCTAAATTGGTTCCATGTTTATGATATTGTGAAATTTGAAGATGAATCGTTGATTTTTGACCTTTATTTTTGCACAAGCTTGACATTTAATACTATAAACTTTCTACTGAGGACTGCTTTAGCTTCTTGGATGTGTGGTTTTATAATGTTAATCAAATTTATAAAATTAGGCTTCTTAAAGTTATTTCAGTGCTAACTGATAGTTTGTTAAATATACTCAACTTTCATTTTTTCTCTGTATTTCATTTTGAATACTTTTCAACATTATGTCTTTAAGTTCACTAATAGTTACTTCTGTAATGTCTAATTTACTGTTTTTCCCATCCAAAGTATTTTTAATATCATACATAGTATTTTTTAATTTGGATACTCAATCTGGGTATTTTATAATCATCTATTTCTATACTTAAAATGTTTGATCTTTCCTCAGGCTTCTTTGAGATACAGAGTGCAAATATAGTTAGTGCTATAATGGCCTTGTCTTCTAATTCTATCATCTATATTATTTCTGGATCTGTTTCCACTAAGCATTTTTTTCTCCTCAATATGGGTCACATTTTCCTTTTTATTTGTATTCAGGCTAATTTTTATTAGATGCCAACATTGCAAATTCTATGTGAGTAGATATTGGGTATGTTTGCATTGGTATAAATATTTTGGATCTTTAATCTTGGATGCTGTCAAGTTACTTGAAATCGATATATTTTTAGGCCTTATTTTCAAGGTTTTTTAAGCTAAACCAAAAAAGCTATTGGTCTACAAATAACTTTTAACACCAACTGGGGTTAAAACCACAAACCACTTTTGAATACTCCACCCAATACTCCATGAATTACAATAATTTATACTCAAACTGATGGGAATTAGAGCTCTTCCTGGTCCTGTTTGAACTCCAGGAATTGCTGCTTCTAATAACTTGAAGTGCTTATCTTCCCCAGTCTTAAGGTGTTTCTTTACATGTATTTGCTGATCAGTATTCAGTTGATTACTTAAGGTGAGTAATTGCTGCAGATCTCTAAAATGCTCTCTGTACGGCTCTGTCTATCACTCTATGACTCTAGCTCTTTTGGCCTCACTGGCCTTCCAATACAAAAAAAATCTCTTTAGCTCAAAAAAGATCTTTAACTTAAAAAGATAATGGAGTTCTACACTGCTTCTTGGTTATGCCTTTCTTAGCAATTGCAATATGATCTATTTACTTAGTTACATTATTTCCCACAAGGGTTTATAGGCATATCAATCCTTCTATTTAATGTTGAACTAAGAACAGATCTCACGAGAAGTGATTTATACACTATGTCCAAACAAAAGTGATCTACTATTACTACTAATGGCAAAAGCAAGGCTCATTGAAAATCTGAGGTTATGCCATTGCCAGTTTTGGATTTCATTTTCTCTATTAATATCCATAGCTGGAGAGGAATACTATATTTTCATGCCATGCATTTCTAGAATGTAAGGAGTGCTGTTTCTGGCTAGTGCGAGGAGATTTCTGGCTAAGATCAAAGATCAAAAAGCAGCATTAAAGCCATATGGTTAGACACTAAGAATCTGTT
Source organism: Tarsius wallacei (assembly GCA_963574415.1). Classification (NCBI taxonomy): domain Eukaryota; kingdom Metazoa; phylum Chordata; class Mammalia; order Primates; family Tarsiidae; genus Tarsius; species Tarsius wallacei. Next base: position 11,878 of record CAUYQG010272161.1, on the reverse strand, counting down.
GGGATTTTCCATGTATTGCATGAGGTTTACTCAATGTTTTTCATCGATACACTAGCGATTGAGGTTCACAAGAGTCCTGTGGAGAACATTCTGTCAAAGCAGACACCTTGGAGAGTGTGACTTCCAACAGATGGGAATAGTGCTGGGCTCATATGTTGGTTATTATATTCCCTGTTTTAACTACATCACTGAACACATTAGGTGAAAGGTGTGAAATTGTACAGAGACTAAGGAAAGTAAATAGAAAAACTACTTTAGCAAGTTCCTGGCAACATGGCAACATATCTAACTTGAAATTGAAATTTTCAATTTCAAGCCGGTTTCTATTTTCAGGTGAGCAAATTTAGGCAATAGTGTTACATTCATCACTGTTGACAAGAACAAGAAATTCTCATTGCCCATGGTCTTATTTCATGTAGTACAGTGTTAGTAGGCATGGAAGGAGCACTGCCCGGAGAGAGGGCAGATGCCCAAGGGTTCATAGTCCACTCAAAGTCCTTACATAGAAGCATATGTCAAAGGAAAAAAAAACAGTTAAAACTAAGCTATGTGGGCAAACCATTGTGGACAGACTATTGCTTATATTTGTTTCAACAAAATTCTGAATGATAGAACTGAGCAAATTATGAAAGCTTTATCCATAATATTATTTCAAAACTTGTATCCTTAGTTAGAATGAGGTATTTTTCTAAGTGAGCTGATGTATCACAATAACCTTTCTCAACTCATCATACTTTTTAAAAATTTAACTTGGCTTTTCTGTTTATTTTATGTAATACAGTTTTGACATTTTTGGAAAAAATTTCTTTAGGAGCTAACATATCACTTTAGGATATTATTCTAGACTTTTAAAAAATCCCAGTTCAAGTTTTGTTTCTATAATTTACTAGCAAAGTGACTTTTGCTTTGTTTACTTTTTTGTAACTTTTTCTTTTTTATTTCAATACTTTTGGGGGATGCAAATAGATTTTGGTCTGGGGTTTGAGAATAACCACCACTCCCACCTGTGCACATTGTACCTAATATATTATTTTTTACTTCCTACACACCATCTCATTTTTTTTATGGGGGTAATATGGGGATGAATATAGTTTCTCCCTCACATGCTCATTCTGAGAATTAAATGGTGTCTAGAAACTGGTATTATTATTTACTTTATAGATATGGGATACAATTCAGGGTTAAGTATGCAAACACTGATTATGCAGGTACCCTTGTTGATGAAGTATGCACCTCCCTCCCTTAGCAGTTTCCCTCAACTGCCAATCCCAGCCCCCTCCCCTGGCAGTTTCCCACTACTGCCAATCCCTTTCTTATAGTATTATGATAATTATTCAAGATCTGCTTATGAGTGAGAACATATGATACTCTGTTGTTTGTTTCTGTGATAGATCACTGAGTATGATCGACTCTAAATCCATCCAAGTTACCATGAAGTCCATATGTTTGTCCTTCTTTATAGCTGCATAATATTCCATTGTGTATATGTTCCACATTTTTTAAAACCAGTACAGCTTCGATGGGCAGCATGGTTGGTTCCACATTTTTGCTATTGTGAACATAGTTGCAAAAAACATGCGTGTGCAGGTATCTTTTTTGTAGAATGATTTGAGTTCCTCCAAGTATATTCCCAATAGGGGGATTGCTGGGACATATGGAAGGTCAATTTCTAGTTCTTTCAGAAATCGTCACACTGTCTTCCAAAGAGATTGCACTAGTTTGCATTCCCACCAGCAGTGTAGAAGCATTCCTTTTACTCCGCATCCTTTCCAGCATCTGTTGTTGTTTACTTTATAAATGATGACCATTCTCACTGGGGTTAGGTGGTCACTCAATGTGGTTTTAATTTGCATTTCTCTGATGATGAGTGAGGCTGATCACTTCTTCATGTGTCTGTTGACTGCCCATATATCTTCTTTTGAGAAGTGTCTATTCATGTCTTTGGCCCACTTTAGAATGGGGCTGTTTGCTTTTGTCCTTTTGGTGTATTTGAGTTCCTTGTAGATCCTAGATGTTAGGCCTTTGTCAGATATACAGTTGGCAAATATTTTTTCCTATTCTGTGGGCTGTCTCCCTGCTCTCTTGATGGTTTCTTTTGCTTTGCAGAAGCTCATCAGTTTGATGAGGTCCCACTTGTTTATCTTATTTCTTATGGTATGAGCACTTAGGATTCTGATCAGGAATTGGTTGCCAGTTCCAATTTCCATAAGGGTGTCTCCTGCGTTTTCTAAGGAAACTGATATTATTTTAATTCTGAATCATACTTGAATCACCTTCTTTCATTGAACTATATTGCATACAAAATTACTTGAATTATTTTAGCTTTCTTGACCCTAGGTATTGAATTACTGGTCAAATCTGTGTATTCTTTATGCATTTTATACTTTCTCTACTATAAATATTTGTACAGTATCATGAGTTTTTAAAGTCTTACAATCAGACATATTTGACTTAAATATTTGTTTTAAATTAACATGAGACAATTTAATCAATGGAAATTATTCAAAACCTATCTGCTAAGCATTGATAACTATCATAGGCACAAGAGCTAAGAACAAATGAGTAAGATGTTATGTCTCAGCCAAAGGATCTTACAATGTACTGGGAGAGTGGGAAATGTGTGAAGTAAATAGGAGCAGAGAGGAGGGAGGCTAAGCCCATGGGGTAAGGACATTCAAAAATTTTTTCACAGAAGAGGTCATGTTGGAGGTGAGCACAGAATCTCCAGATCATTAAGAAGACAAAAATAAAGGGTATTTCTGGCAGAGGGAATGGCATTTACAAAATTACTATTTTCTATTTAGACATGGAGTTTTCAAAGAACTAGAATTACCGCAGTATTTGTATGGCAAAGGATATGTGAGGGCAAATGAGGAAACTGAAGCAAGAGAAGTTAGGCTGAATATCAACATATCTTAAATAATAAAGTCATTCAGTATTATCAATTATTATCAGAATGAACAATTATTCACATCAGACTAAGAATTTAATGGCAGAAACCCAAGAGCATGATAAAGAACACCATATAATCAGAACCTATTATGTGTCAATTTTAAGGCTAAAGGATTTTAATATATAATAATATTTGATTTTCATATGATAACAGAATATATGATGAATTCCATCTCCCTCCACACTGCCACAAGCCAAGCCCCAAGCAGGGGTTCTTGGAAATTACTTTGGAAATAGAAATCTGTGCCTGCAGGCTGCTGAATGAGTTAAGAACACAAGATCTCCTGATATTGTAGAGCCAGTATTAGATGAAGATACCAAAATATATCTTCCTGCAGTGGTTGACATTGGGTAAGTTATTTAACCTCTTTAGATATGTTTCCACATAAAGGAATGGATGAGGTGACTTCTGGTATCATTTCCTGGAAAAAATATTTTAATTCTTCAAACTCAAAAGGTGTTCAGTTGTACTAAAAAACAACAGAGGAAATCAAAGCATGGGCCAACTTATTACTTAAGCAGAATAAATAACCCTTAATCTGGACTTATATAGAGCTTGGAATGACATGGTTATGTATGAAATTAATAATCTACCTGGAAACAGATAAGCAAAATATATAATCATAGAACCTACTTGTCAGAATTATAGCAGAGGGTGAGGTAAAGCCCTCAGGAGAGGTTCCAAGTCATAATGGAGTGAGGAGAATATCAGTGAAGACTTTTATTTTAAGAGATGAGATCTTTCTCTGTCATACAGACTACAGTGAAGTGGCACAATCATAGGTCACTGCAGCCTCTACTAGACTCAAGTGACCCTCCCACCTCAGCCTCCTGAGTGACTAGGACCATAAGCATGTACCACCTTGCCCAATTAGGAAATCTGTGAAGACTTATGAGAAGATATGTATTTTAAGTTCTTACATGAGAAAACAAGAAGACATTTTTAAAATGTGTCTCCCCAGCTATATTATTATTCTTTATATACCAGTAATTCCAATCTCTGTGGTGGTCCAGATTCAAGATCATGCATTTTGCTCAAGCACAAAGTGAATCTATCTTCTGAGTCTTTCTGTGGTTTTAGGCACCCATGTAGGTGCTGTAGCATGTGCATACTTTAAATGGTTAGAAAACATAGCATATTTAGGAAACTATATGGTACTGCAAGGGGATGAAGCAATGGGACAGGACATTCTGGGATGCAAAAAGATGAGTCTAGGAAGGGATCCAAAATGACCACCTTGGAGCAGCAAACTGGCACCACTCTCTCCAAATAAGACAGAGAGTATGGACAAAGCCACCAATAGGCAGAGACTCCCTAGACACCTTTAGACAGGTAAAGCATTCTGAACCTAGGAAAGGTCTCTTTGAACACACAGAGACCAGAAAACTATGGCAGATATGGGAATCTGGGAGCTCTATCCACTGCTGTGCACCAGGCTTACAGAAGAACTGAAGCCCTACCTGGTAAACAAGAATGAGTGAGTGTACTTAAGATGATTTGGGTCCATTCATCCCCTCCTAGCTGTGCAAGAGCTGTCAGTCTCATGCCAAAGGAGTCCTAGTCAGCACACACAGATGGGCAAGTGAATTCCAAGCAAAATGGGGAGGGGGATGTGCTAGGTCAACAGCCATGAGTATGGCTTCTGCCATCAGAGCTCAGGGGTGGTCTCTCAGGCAGGGAAAGCCTGCTTGCCAGTGAATCTTGCTGGTGACCAGCCCATCTTCCTAGGGAGATCAGGAAGAGTCACCCCCAAGCCTTGTGTGCCTACAGGACAGATCCCTTCCACTTTCCCCATAGCAGGGATATCACCCTTGTTCAAAAGCAGAATATGGACTTGAACAGGGAGGGAACTACAAAAAAGACACTTGAGTCCTTACTTGGTGGAAAGGCAGGGAGCTCATACCTCCACCCACTCACCACAGAGTGCTAGCAGCAGGGACTGCTACAGTTGAGAAACTTGCCACAGGATGGAGCAAAGAGCAGAAGTGAAAGCTTCTCCCTCTTTCACTGAGTGACCTGTATTCAACCACAGAAAGGTCCCTAGGATAGAGGATCAGCGACTAGCTTCAGAGCAACAAAACCAAAAGGAATGACAGAAAGGGAAGTGAGGCTTCTCAAAAATGAAGGAAAAAAATCAATGAAAAAAAGTGCAGGCAACCCTCAGGACACTAAAGAAACAGCACTTTAAAAAGCAGCTAGCAGTGTGTAAACAAAGAAACCCCCCTGAATGATCTGCCCCAGATGACAGCCACAGAAATCAGAGGGTGATGGCTAAAATGAACAGAGAGAACCAAGAGAAACTAGAAGTGAAACTCATCAAAGTCATACAGAAAGTTAGCCAATTTTAGAAAAACTCATTCTGAAATAATGGAAATGAAGAACATCATGGAAATTAAAAACACAATAACAGGCATAGGAAGTAGGGTCAACCAAGCAGAGGAAAGCATCTCAGAGCATGAAGACCAGAATATGGAATTAACCCAGTCTGTCAAAAAGGTAGAAAGAAATCTCAAAAAGGAGCAAAGCCACTGAGAGATATGGAACTATGTCAAGAAGCCAAAACTATACCTGACTTGTATCCCTGAAGCCGAATGGGAAACTGAGAACACCAAGGAACAATTATTCCATGAGGTCATCCAAGAAATCTTCCCACATCTCGCTAGAAAGGCAAACATTTAAGCACAAGAGATTCAGAGAAGTTCCACAAGGTATCATATGAGAATACCATCCCCAAGACACATGGTGATCCACTTCTGCAAAGTAAACATGAAATAAAGAATCCTAAAGGCAGCAAGAGAGAAAGATCAGATTACCTATGAGGGAAGACCCATCACAATCAATCCAAAATTATCAGCAAAAACACTAAAAGCCAGAATGAACTGGAGTCCCATCTTTAAAGTTCTTAAAGATAAGCAATTTCAGACAAGAATTTTCTGCCTCACCAAGCTACGCTTCATCAGTAATGGAGAATTAAAATCTTTCCCAGACAACTAATCCCTAAGAGAAGAAGCTGCCTTCAGACCATTCCTTCAGGAGATGCTTAAGATGTTGAGCACAGGAAAAGCAAACAAACAAACAAACAACAATGGCCAGACCCATTACAAAAGTATAGACAAGCACAGAGTCAACAGAGAATAAAGAACACTTACAAGAATGAAAATACATGCATATATAAATTCAAAAGTAAAAAAGAAACAAAGTCACTCCCTAAGAGCCCTATGACAGGGATAAACTCTCATATTTCAATAATCAATTTGAACGTAAATGGACTAAATGTGCCACTGAGGTGACATAGAGTGGCAAACTGGATAAAGAAGTATGATCCAACAGTCTACTGCCTCCAGAAAACTTGTCTCACTGCAAGGACACTCACAGGCTCAACGTTAGGAGATGGAAAATGGTCTTTCAGATAAATGGAAAACAAAAGAAAGCAGGAATAGCTACTCATATCTCAGACAAAGGAGATGTTAAACCATGAAAAGTTAAATAGGACATGAGAGGACAATAAATAATGATAAAAGGCTCATTTCACCAGCAATAAATACTCATTTAATACTTAAACATATATGCACTCAACACAGGATGATTATGTTTTATAAAACAACTACTAATTAAACTAAAAAAGGACATTGACTCCCATGCAATCATAATTGGAGACCTAAACACCACACTAAAAGCTCTAGATGGATTATCGAGGCATAAAACCAACAATGAGATTTGGAACATCAACTCAATGCTCGAATAGATTTCATAGACATCTACAGAAGACTCGACCCCAAATCTACAAAGTACACATTCTACTCATCAGCATATGGAATATACTCCAAGATTGATCACAATTCTCAGACTTAAATCAAGCAACAATAAACCTTAAAAGATCAAAATAATACCATACATCTTCTCAGACCACAGTGAAATAAAAATAAATATTACCAAGAAGAGCCCTCCAAAACACACAAAGACATGGACACCAAGCAACATACTGCTGAATAACTTATGGGTTAACATGTAAATCAAGACAGAAATAAAAACATTTCTGGAAAAGAATGAAAATGAAGACACTTATTATCAGAGTCTCTGAGATACCATGAAAACAGTGTTAAGAGGAAAATTCAGAGCTTTTAGGAATCGCCACACTGCTTTCCACAGAGGTTGCACTAATTTACACTCCTACCAACAGTGTATAAGTGTTCCCTTTTCACCACATCCTCTCCAGCATCTGTTATTTTTTGAGTTATTGATAACAGCCATTCTGACTGGAGTTAGGTGGTATCTCAGTGCAGTTTTAGTTTGCATCTCCTTGATGATTAATGAGGTTGAACATTTCTTCATGTGTCTGTTGGTCACTCGTATGTCTTCTTTTGTGAAGTGTCTGTTCATATCTTTTGTCCACTTTGTAATAGGGTTGTTTGTTTTTTTCTTTTCAGCACATTTGAGTTCCTTGCAGATCCAAGATGTTAAGCCTTTGTCAGACACGGAGTTGGCAAATACTTTTTCCCAGTTTGTGGGCTGTCTCCCTGCTCTCTTGATGGTTTATTTGGCTTTGCAGAAGCTTGTCAGTTTAATAAGGACAGGGAGGGCAAGGGTGTGGGTATTAATGGTAGTCAATATCTGTCTGGGGGTGGAGGGACACCCCTTATCAACAAGGGTGCCTGAATGATGCACATTTGTATACCTAACCCTTAACTGTACCCCACAATTTTAAAATAAAAAATATGTTTAGAGAAAAAAGAGGAAAATTCATAGCATTGCACAAGCACATCAAGAAAACAGAAAGATCACAATTAAACAACCTAATGTCACACCTAAGGGAACTGAAAAGGCAAAATCATCTGAATTCTAACTTCAGCAAAATAATCCAGATTACTAAAATGAAATCACAGTTGCAGGGTATAGAAGACAAAATATCCTAGAAAGGATCAGCACAACAAAAAGCTGGTTCTGTGAAAGAATAAATAGTATCAACAGGTCCCTTGCCAGATTGACTTAAACAAAGAGATAAAACACAATTAGAAATACAAATGGTGAAGTCACAACTGACACGGAAGAAATTAAAATGATTATTAGAGATTACTATGAACACCTGTTTGCAAATCAACCAGAAAACCTAAAGGAAATGGAGGACTTTTTGTCACCATACAACCTCCCAAGGTTGAAACAAGAAGAAATTGAAACTCTAACCAGAGCAATAACAATCCAGGAAATTGGTTTAGTCACAAGAAATCTCCCTACTATAAAAGCTCCAGATTAGACAGCTTCCTAGAAAATTCTACAAGACATACAAGAAGTAGTTGATACCAATCTTATTGAAAGGATTCCAGGCAATTGAGAATCATGGAATTATCTCCAACTCATTTTGTGAAGTTGACATCATACTGCTATGCAAATCTGATAAAGATTAAATAAGGATAGAGAATTAGGCCACCCTTGTTGGTGAACATAGAACCACATGATTATCTCATTAGACACAGCAAAAGCATTCTATAAAATCTAGCATCTCTTCTTGATAAAAACCCTTGAGCACCTAGGTATAGAAGGAACATTCCTTAAAACAGTAAGAGCCGTCTATGATAAACCCACAGCTAAAATTTTGCTCAATGAGCAGAAACTAGGAGCTCCACCCCCCAAAAAATGGAAACAAGACAAGGATGCCCATTCTCACCCCTCCTGTTAAACATAGTGTTGAAAGTCCTAGCCAGAGCAACCAGGCAAGAGAAGGAAATCAGGGGTATCCAAATAGGAAAATAGGAAGTTAAGCTATCCTTCTTTGCAAATGATATGATTTTATATCTTGAAAACCCTAAGGAGTCTGTCAAAAGCATACTCACTCTGGTAAACAATTTTGATAAAGTCACAGGTTATAAAATTAATGTGCAAAAGACAGTTGTATTTTTATACACCAGCAAAAAGGAGGCTGAGATCCAAATAGAAAACAAAATCCCATTCACAATAGCCACACACAAAAAAGAAATACCTTGGCATCCACTTAACCAGAGAAGTGAAAGATATTTACAATGATAACTACAAAATGCTGCTCAAAGAATTCAAGGATCACACAAACAAATGGAAAAAAAATTCCATGCTCATGGATTGGAAGAATGAATATTGTCAAGATGTCTATTCTACCCAAGGAAATCTACAGATACAATTCAATAACCATCAAATTACCAGCATCATTTTTTTCAGACCTAGAAATGACAATATAGAAAACAATTCTCAGCAAAAGAAATAAAGCTAGGGGTACCACACTTCCAGACTTTCAACTTTCTCACAAGGCTATAGTAACCAAAGCAGCCAGGTATTAGAATAAGAATAGAGACCAATGGACCAGGACAGAGATTCTGGAAGTAAAAACATGGTTTCTCAACTAATTCATCTTCAACAAAGCTGCCAAGAATAATCGCTGGAGAAAGGAGAGCGAGCATATTTAGTAAATGGTGCTTAGAATACTGACTAACCACATACAGAAGAATGAAACTGAACACCAACCTATCACCACATACAAAACTCAACTCAAAATGGATCAAATACCTAAACATAAATCCTCAAGCCATAATAATCCTAGAAGAAAACATAGGAAACACCCTTATGCTCGTCAGAGTAAGCAACACATTCTTGACCAAGTCCTCAAATGTGAATGTCATAAAAACTAAGATAGACATGTGGAACTTCATAAAACTGAAAAATCATTTGCACAGCAAAGGAAACCCTCAAGAGAGGGGGTTGACAACCCACAGAATGGGGAAGAAAAGTTTGCAAATTATGCATCTGACAAAAGACTAACATCCAGGATCTACAAGAAACTTGAAGTGGAAGGAAACAAAACGAAACAAAGAACTCCATTAAAAGGTGGGCAAAGTACATGAACAGACACTTCTCAAAAGATGACATACAAACAACCTACAGACACATCAAAAATTTCTCAGCCTCATTCATGATCAGAGAAATGCAAATCAAAACAAAAATGAGATACCACATACTCCAGTAAGGAAGAATATCATCAATAATTCAAAAAACAACAGATGTTGGCACAGGTGCGGAGACAATGGAAGAGTTCTACACTGTTCATGGGAGTGCAAGCTAGTTCAACTTCTATGGAAAGCAGTGTGGCTATTCCTCAAATAACTAAAAATTGATATTCCAAATGATTCAGTAATTTTCTCCTGGGAATATACCCAGATGGACACAAGTAGTTCTATAAAAAAGATATCTGCATACATATTTTTATTGCAACACTATTCATACTAGCAAAAATATGGAACCAACACTACTACTCATTGAAAGTGGACTGGATAAAGAAAATGTGGTACATATACACAATAGAGTATTAAGCAGCCGTAAAGAAGAACAAATTGAATGGAGTTGGAGATCATCATACTAAATGAACTATCACAGAAAAAATAACTGCATACCACATATTCTCACTTGTAATTGGGCCTTGAACATTAGTCACATTAGTACAAGGGAGGGATCGGCATTTATGGGGCCCTGCTAGGGGAGGTGGCATGCATGTGACAGCACAAACGTACTAGCTTCATTAGCAGAGGGAGTGAGGGTCATTTAGAAGCCCAACCTTCACCTGCATACAGCCTACTCATATGGTTCATTCTCACTTGTACTTTATTTCTATGACAAAATAAAATTAAAAAAATAAACATATGAGTCTAGGACTGGCAATTTCCAGCTTGTGAAAGGTTATGTAAGTCACAGTATGGAACTGCATTATTTTTAAACATCATGGGATGCCATGGAAGAATTTTTTATACCTTTTATACTTTTATTTATGTAATATTTAACAAATGATCCTTTTAATAGGCAATCTATAGATTAGAGAACACATGTTAAATTTATTTATAAGTTTGATTCTTAAATCTTATATTTTACCATAATGGATATGTGCTTCAGAACTTGATAGATACAATAAATGTTGTCTCTAGATTTCAGTTCTCAGTTTCTAAAGTAATAAAATATACAAATCAATAGGCCATAAAAGCAACTCATCATAGACTTTTAATCAAATTAAAAGAGAGGAAAGTGGGGAAAACTTTTCTTGTTTACAAGATATTTTAAAATATCATTGATTAATTATATAGTGTTGTTATACAAATTTAATATTTCTCAGAGGTAACAATTTTGTTTCATTTAATTATTTTTGGATTTATGAATATAATAATCTAACTTTTGTAACTTCAATATCATTGTTAACAAAAGTCTGTGAAATCTGCAGAAGAAAAGGGAAAGCTCTATTTACTATAACAATCAATCTGCAGATTGGGGAGGCACAACCTCTGGTACAAGTGAAAATGTGCTCCCTCCAATGGGAGGGGTTTTAAGTATAAAAGTCACATGAGCAGATTTGCATTTTGCAAAGCTTCCTCTTGAACAGTGAAGGGACTGGATGATAAAGAATTGGGTGCTAGCATATGTAGAACTTCAGATAGAAATAGCTGAGAGCCTGTACTAAGATAATAACAGAGAAAAAAAGAAAAGAAAAGAAAGGAAACACATTTGACTTCAAGTTTAAAAAGCTATTACATAGTAGACTAGTCTAGATGTGGTAACTTCTTAGTTGTAGAAAAAAGGACTAGGGATAAACAAGTTCCCCTCCCTAGTTTTTGACTTTAGCTTTGGTGAAATGATGTGTCTATTTACTGAAATAATAAATTTAGTGCTTTTTTTTCCTCCAGAGTGTGAAATTTATTTTCTAGCCAAGATAAATTCCTTTAAATCCTTTCATTTGTGGTTTCAATTCACCCCTCTTGTCTCTTCAAAAATGTCAGATAATAGCCGGGCTCGGTGGCTCAGCCTGTAATCCCGCGCCTTGGGAGGCTGAGGTGAGTGGATTGCCTGAGCCCGCGGGTTCGAGACCCACCTGGGCAACTTGGTGAGACCTCATCTCTACAATAAATCAAAAAATTAGCCGGG
>CAUYQG010272157.1:0-14838 GCA_963574415.1 Tarsius wallacei | reverse complement strand
GGAGGTCAAGGTTATAGTGAGCTATGATTGTGCCACTGCATTTCAGCCTGGGTGATGGAATGAGGTTGTCTCAAAAAAGAAGGAGAAAAAAAAAAAAAAGATGTGCTGGGCTCGGTGGCTCAGCCTGTAATCCCAGTACTTTGGGAGACTGAGGCAAGAGGATTGCCTAAGCCCACAGGTTCTAGACCAAACTGGGCAACATGGTGAGACCTCATCTCTACAATAAATCAAAGAATTAACTGGGCATGGTAGTGCGTGCCTATAGTTCTGGCTACTTGTAAGGCTGAGACATAAGGATCTCCCGAGCCCAGCAGGTTGAGGTTGCGGTGGCCGGGAGCGTGTCACTGCACTCCAGCCTGGGCGACAGAGTGAGAGTCCAGCTCGAAAAAAAAAGAAAGAGAGAAACTGGCATTGTCCAAGAGGCAGTGGGCAATGTGTTTAGAGTCTTCCCCTGTGATTGATACTGGTGCACAGTAAACCTGCCTTGCCTTGGGCATTTAGGCCCTGTGGTCCAGGGGCAGTGGCACTTCTCAGCTGCTTGACTCTGCCCAGAGGCTCTTGGGAGGGACAGAAGCAGCTTCCATCGGCCAGATGCACAGCCCTCCCTGAACACTCTACTTCCTGGACCATCTCGCCCACTTGTGCTTAGAAAAGTGAGTGGTCCCAAGTCAGGGTGAGGGCAGTACAAGACCCAGGAGCTCAATGACCAAGATGCCACAACACTGGTAAACAATCAGTCTGAGGGGGGATTTCCTGGGAGGAAACAGGCCAAATTCCAGAGTTTTATTTAGCCCCTGTCTGGAAAGACTGAGGGAAAGTCCCAGGAGATAGCAGCCTAGAGAGGGTTTGAAGCACAGCCCTGATTACCAAGGGCTCCTTGTGCCTGCTCAGGCCTCTGGCCTCTGGAATGAAGTGAATTCTCAGACATTTACCTCCCTGCTAGAAACAGACTCTGCTTCCCTCACCCTCACAGGCAGATTGGACTCCCACAGATGGAGCCACCGTGCCACAGAGGACCAAGAACTGTGTGGCCTTTCACATTTAACCCAGGACCATTCCCTCCACACTGGGAACACACACAGTGTGCACGGGGCATATGTACATGTTGGGGCTCAGGAGATGACACCCCAAAGGGAAGGTCTCAGCAGCGGCCTCAGAAACAAAGTTTCTCTCCAACCTTTTTCCTCCCTCCTGACTCTCGGCCCCACTCTCCCCCGGAGGCAAGCCATAGATACCAGAATCCCTCTTCTCCACTGCAGGTTATAGAAGAAACCAGAACCCCCTTTCCCCAAAGCCTACCATACAACCTAAAAATATCACTCTAGTCTTCCCCCACCTTTCTGTACAACAGTTGACCACAAAGAAATTCTCTGACCTACCTTGTTTGATAGCAGATCATAAGACTCCAATTCCAGAAAGGGTCCCGCCCCATCCCGGGGAGAATGAATGCTGTACAGAGAGGCCAAGAGGAATCAGGACAGGCTTTGCTGGGTTTGCCCACTCAGTTTGCTACCATGAGATCATATTCTTTTTCTCCAAGTGCATTTCTAGATGGCTGTTATTTCTTCATAGACCTAAGCATAAAAATAGATCATTTCCCCAGTATTTGGAAGTCTCCACTTCTGAAACCTCCCCTGTCATGTACAACTTTTACTAAGTAAATGTTTAATGCTTTTCTCTTGTTAACCTGTCCTTTGTTGCAGGAGTGTCGGCTGTGACCCACATGATGGGAAGGAAAGGTTTCACACCTTTTCTGTCCCTACAAATGATGTATAGTCATGTGTGTTTGGGAACATATACTGCTTAATTGCAGAGTGTGTGTGTGTGTGTGTGTGTGTGTGTGCTTACATGGTGTTTGTATGCATCTACTAATGTGAGCATGTATGAACATGATAGGGCACAAGCGTGCATGTGTATGTATGTGTAACTCACATAAAGGACAAGGCAGCACAGGGTGCCACAGTGTGATAAATGAAGAATATAAGAAAACTCATAAAAAAGAATAAAAAGGAATTCAAATTGTACTTTCTCCTTCTCTTCCATGATTCCTTCTCTGAGTTTCAGCACATGGTAACACAGAAAAGCTCTGAAAATCTCAAGGCAGGAAGGAAATCTTTTTGAAATGACCCAACAAGTTGCTGTTTATCTTGTCTTTAACTATCCCTAGTGCTGTCTAAGGCACTCACTGCCATTCCAGAGAGTACATCCTACCATCAGGTGGCTCTGATCACTAGAAATACCTTCCTGATGTTACCTGAAATCAGCATCCCTGTAACTTCCACATGCAGCCCCTACCTGATGAGTTTCACAAGCCACACCATCCCTCCTCTGTGCCTGACTTGTCATGATCTCTTGAAACATGAGTCTCAGAAGTGAGAATGGTTCTCCAGACTCAGTCAGGTCAGAGTGAGCAGAACAGTTGCAAAGTATTACCTTGTCCAAAACCAGGTAGAGATCGGGGCTGAGATCTAGAAAATTCTAAGAACTCCTGAAAACCAATACAACAAAAAAGGCACCCCAATAGAACAATGGGCAAAGGATTAGGACCAGACAATGTATGGAATAGAGAACTCAAAAGGTTCAGGAGCCCTGGAAAAGGGTGCTCAAACCACATTAGTAATCTGAGAAACGCAAAGGAAAACATTAATGAAAGATGACCTCATACCTGTGAGTTTGGTAAAAACAAGCCGTGTTACAGCAAGTGTTAGTGGGGGAGTGGGAACAAAGAAACTCTCACTGCAGGTGAGAGCATTGGGAATGGTGCACACACTAAGGCAGGAGCCTGGCACTGCCCAAAAATAAGGATGCACTAGCCTCTGTTCCAGCAGATATTCACCTTTGTATATATCCCAAATCCGTTCTCATTCAGATGCATAACGGATGGACCGGGATATTCATCACAACTGTTTGTAGTTGCAGGAAGTTGAGAGCAGTCTGGGTGTCCACCACCAGGCGTGGACAATAAAACAGGAAGGGAGTTAGCAGTTAGGAGAGATGAAGTTGGTGCACTCATGGCAACATGGATGGAATTTTTTTTTTTGAGTTGGAGTCTTACTCTGTCGGCCAGGCTGGAGTGCAGTGGCACACTCATAGCCACCACAGCCTCAACCTGCTGGGCTCAGGTGACCCTTCCGCCTCAACCTTCCAAGTTGCTGAAGCTACAGGCATGTGCCATCATACTCAGCTAATTTTTTGATTTATTGTAGAGATGAGGTCTCACCAAGTTGCCCAGGCTAGTCTCGAACCCCTGGACTCAGGCAATCCTCTCACCTCTGCCTCCCAAAGTGCTGGGATTACAGGCTTGAGTCACCGCACCTGGCTACAGATGGAAATTTAACAACAAAATGCTAAGTGAGAAAAATAAAAAACAGAATGTGCTCTACGACACACCACACCATTTATATCAACTTTAAACAACAACAACACAGACTTTATAAGACACACAAACAAGAAGAATGTATTCTATTTGGGCAAGGAATGGAGAGAAAGGGAATACATGAAAAAACAAACAAAACAAGAAAGAAGCATTGGGTGGACTAATGGCAGAGATGTGCCGCATATTTTCATTAATATGGCCTAAGATCTTATTAGTAATTTTTTTTAGAATTGGAATCTCACTCCTTCACCCAGGCTGGAGTGCAGTGGCATGCATGTTCACAGCCACCCCATTGTCGACCTACTGGGCTCTGCCTCAGCCTTCCGAGTAGCCTGGAACTACAGATTCATACTACCACACCCGGCTATTTTTTAAAATTTTATTGTAAAGACGAGGTCTCACCAAGTTGCCCAGGCTGGTCTCGAACCCATGGGCTCAGGCAATCCACTCACCTCGGCCTCCCAAAGTGCTGGGATTACAGGCTGAGCCACTGAGCCCCTTATTAGTATTTTTAACTAGCCACATAAAGACAACGAGGCATCTTTTCCAGATATTTCTACTACCCACGCTCTATACCCAAACAAACGCTTTCTTAGACCTCATCAAAGCCTCCGTATTTAGTCTTGTTTCAGCTCATCTTGTTAGAGTGGTTCTACTTTTCCAGGCTGTTGAGCTCTTTTGTGGACTCTGACTTTATTATCCATGACCTGGCTATACTTTCTATCCCTTGATGACATACAGGATTAAGACCCATGTGATATCTGCATTCTCTCTTTCTCTTTTTTTGGTGAGTCAAGGTCTCACTCTGTCACCCTGGCTGGAGTGCAGCAGCACAATCACAGCCAACCGAAGCCTTGACTTCCTGGGCACAGGCAATCCTTTCAGTTTAACTTGTCGAGTAGCTGGGACTACAGGTGTGCACCACCACGCCCACTTAATTTGTTGATTTTTTGTAGAGATGAGGTCTTGCTATGTTGCCTAGGCTGATCTCAAACTCTTGGGCTTAGACAATACTCCCACCTTGGCCTCCCAAAGAGCTGGGATTACAGGAGTGAGCATTCACCTCATAGCTTCTCTCATTCAACACCTAACAGGCCCCCACTCTAAGTTGGCTCCTGTACCAGGTGTGGACAATACCAAAATGTGAAGAGAAGGTCACAGTCTTCAAGGAGCTCACAGTCTAGAAGGGGAGAGACATGAAAACCCAAGTTTACAATGTAGGCGCATCATCACTGCAAAGAAAGGGATTGTGGGAACAGCAGGAGGAGGAGCGCCCTGGTCTCCCTGGGGCACTAGGGAGGATTTCCCACAAGAGGCCCCACTTGGCTGCAACTTGGCAGAACAGGAGTCCTCCAGGAGGAAGAGCCGGAGAGAGATCTGGAAAGGAGTCGTCCTGCAGGAAAGTGAGTGTGCAGTGCACATCTGGTTGGCCCGCCTGTTCTCTGTTCCAGCTGCTCCCAGAGTCAGTTCTCCATCATTCCTCGGGAAGCCTGCCCCACCTCCATTTTTATCCCATGTGCTTTGGGAAAAGCTGGTTCCAACCCCTGCTCCAGGGACAAGTTTATGACTCAGACCTGAATTCTCAGAGCATCACCTTTCTCTGGCCGCTGTGATCGGGACCTGACCCAAGGCAAGCCAGTCAGGGCCAACCAAAGCCAATCCTGGTGCTTTCCGTCAGCACCCACGGGAGAGGGATGCTCTTTCTGCTGGACTGGTTCCTTGAGAAGGTAGTTGTAGGCAATCCCACCACAACAGGAAGAGAAGCCTGCCAGAGAATGGAGCCAACGAAGAAAAGCAGAGCTGAAAGATAGAAACAGCTTCCTGATAACATTGTTTGAGCCCTTGAACCCAGCCATGCCTGAAACTGAGCCAGGTCTATCCCCAGATGTCCAGTTATGTGAGTCAACACATTTTTCTTTTGCTTAAGTCCAGTTGAGTTGGATTTGATATTCCTTGCAATACAGTCCTGATTGGTCCAAAGTGACAGAAGATGAAGTTGGACAAGGTGGCGGGGACCAAATGGGAATTTAGATTATATCCAACAGGAGACGTGTTGTGGAAACTGGAGAATTCAGAGGAAAATTCCATGATCTGCATGGTTCACAGCAGACATCACCTTAGTGACCCCAGTGAGAGATGAGACCAGAGGCAGGGAGGCCAGTTAGGACACTGGTGCAATCATTTAAGCAAATGAGGATGGCATCTCAGGCAAGGGTTGAGAAGGAAAAGAAAAAAAGGATCTGAGAGGGATTTAAGAGTTGGGATCTCCTAGATTCAGGAGGGAGATGTAGGGACAAAGGAGAAGAAGGATTCTGGAGGAAATCTTGGGTTTCTGGCACTGGTGACTTGATGGCCCACAGTGCCCTACTTGGAGACATAGAGCTCTGAAGAAGAAGCCAGTTAAGAGGGAGGAGAGGGAAGAGGTGGAAGTGGGAAGGAGGGGTGGTGATGCACTGGGTTTGGCACATGCTGAATTGGAGGTGTCTATGAGACAACCAATGAATTGTCTGATAGTAACGAGTGCCCAGGTCTGGAGTTCCAAGGACAAGTCCATGGTTGTGGAGGCAAACATGGGGTCAGAGAGCACTTTCCAGAGGAAGCTACGGCTGAGCTGAGAACCCACGAGTGGCTTAAAGAGAGCCTGGAGCTAGGCATGGTGACTCATGTCTGGAGACCGAAGCGAGAGGACTGCCTGAGCCCAGGTTCAAGACCAGCCTGGGCAACTTGGTGAATCCTCATCTCTACAATGAATCAAAAAATTAGTCAGGCGTGGTGGCACACCCCTTTAGCTCCAGTTACTTGGAAGGCTGAGGTGGAAGGATCACCGCCGAAGCCCAGGAGGTCCAGGCTGTGGTAGCTGTGATTGTGCCACTGCACTCCAGCCTGGGTGACAGAGTGAGACTCCGGATCAAAAAATAAAATAAAGAAGGCCTGGAAGGGTACAGAGGGGAGAGGGTGTTTCTGGTAAAGGCACTGGATAAGCAGAGACCTGAAGACCCGGGAAGTCCTGGCCTCTGCTCTGATAGCCCAGCCATCCTTTTGAAGACAGTGAAGAGAATGGAAAGTTCTGGAAATTGCAGCACACCCCCTCTGCACAGACTAGCTGCAAGTCCCCAGGAGGGCCTGTCAAGAGAGCACAGAGGGTGTTCAGGGAAACAGTCGTGGGAACTAACAAAAGCAGAGGTATTTTCTTGTCAACCTGGAGCTTCAAGGTGGCAGACATAAGCAGAGAATAGCTAAAGCTGTCGCAAGAATGAATTTCCTTTGAAACATCACAAATGAAAAACAAAATCCTCTTAACCTATTGATGGTTCCCGATGGAATAAAGCACTTTCTCTGAAACCACCCTCAAATTAGCAAAACCGTAATTAGGATTACTAAATGAATAGATCAGAATTCCATAGAGAAAATATTTACTCGGGCAAAACCTCCCCGATTCAATAGCTCTTTCAATTAATTTTTTCTACAGTTTTGGATTTCCACAGACTAATCTACTGTGTTTAGAAGGATTTGTAAACCACTTGCCAAGTAGTTAAAAAGTGTGAAATGTCTTTGCCAGGGGGCTCTTTGGGGACCTTACCAAGAGCATACAGAGAGGCAGAGAGGTGACTAAAGGCCTCAGAACAACAGCCAACAGGATGCCACCTTCCCCAGTGCCAGTTCATCTCACTGGAGTATGCCTTATAAACCATCCTGAGCAGCCCTCCAATGCCATGGTCAATTTCTAAAGTGGCAATTGCCCCTGCAGGTGGGAGCCTTCTCAGCTGTAGAACTGAGGGTTCTCTTGAAAGAAGCCAATGGATTATAAGAGCCAAGATGTATTGCACAATGAAGATGGACTATGTTGCTTTAAATGTGGTACAGAATCAAGTCTAGGCCACATGGAGCCCAGAGATGTATTTGGGTTACTCTAAGATTTTGAGGACTGGGTGTGGTGGCTCACATTTGTAACCCTAGCACTCTGCTTGAGGCCAGGAGTTCGAGACCAGCCCAGAGAAAATAGCAGGACCTTGTCTCTATAAAAAAATAAAAAATAGTTAGCTAGGCATGGTGATATGTACCTGTAATCCCATCTGCTCAGGGGGTTGAGGCAGGAGAATTGCTTAAGCCTGAGAGTTCAAGGCTGAGTGAGCCGTGACTGTGCCACTGCCCTCCAGTCTGGGTGACAGAGTAAGAACCTCAGCTTAAAAAAAAAAAGAGAGAAGATTTTGAGTAATAGGACAGATGAAAGAACCTTTATATAGAAGGCAAGCAAGGCCCTACCTGGAGTCCTAACCTGCTGTTATGGGCTGAATGTTTGTGAGCCCCCCAAGCCCCTCAAAAAATTCTTATGTTAAAACTCTGCCCCCAATGTAACAGTATTAGGAAGCAGGACTTTTAAGGAGCCATTAGGATTTGGTGACGTCATGAGGGTAGAGCTCTCAAGAATGGGATTAGTGCCCTAATGAGAGCCCTGAGAGAGCTTTCTTCTCTTTGCTCTCCAGCATGTGAAAACACAACTAGAAGTCAGCAGTCTGTAACCCAGAAGCGGGTGCTCACCAGAATTCGACCCGTGCTGGCACCTTCATCTCAGACTCTCAGTCTCTAGAACTGTGGGAAATAAATTTTTGTTGCTTCTAAGTCACCCAGACTGAGGTGCTTTGCTAGACCTCCTGGGCTCAGGTGATCCAAGCCTCCCAAGTATCATGCACCACTTTGCTCACCTATTTTTTTTATTGTTTATTTTTGTAGAGATGAGGTCTTGCTATGTTGCCTAGGTTGGTCCTGAACTCCTGGGGTCAAGCAATCCTCTTGCCCCGTCCTCCCAAAGTGCTGGGATTACAAATGTGAGCCAAGTCACCATGTCCAGCCCTTAAAAATCTTAGCATAACCCGAATGCATCTCTGGGCTCCATGTGGCCCAGACTTGATTCAGTATCACATTTACAGCAACATAGTTCATCTTCATTGTGCAATACATCTTGGCTCTTATTATCCATTAGCTTCTTCCAAGGGTACCCTCAGTACTAAACGCTGAGAAGGCTCCCACCTGCGGGGGCGATTGCCACTTTAGGAATTGACCATGGCATTGAACAATGACACTGAGACATTCCCAGCACCATCTTCTTCCTCTCCCAATCTTCTCACACACATTCCCCACCCACACCGAACTCTTCCTCCTTCTTCAAGTGCACCTTCTCCTCTGGCTGTACCCTCTACCTGAAATGTTCCTTTCTTTCTTTCTTTCTTTCTTTCTTTCTTTCTTTCTTTCTTTCTTTCTTTCTTTCTTTCTTTTTGAATTGGAGTCTCACTCTTGTCTACCAGGCTGGAGTGCAGTGGCATACTCACGGCCACCACAGCCTCAACCTGCTGGGCTCAGGCAATCCTTCTGCCTCAGCCTTCCAGGTAGTTGGAACTACAGACACATGCCATCATGCCTGGCAAATTTTTGTGATTTGTTGTAGAGATGAGGTCTCACTGAGTTGCCCAGGCTGGTCTCAAACCCCTGAGCTCAGGCAATCCTCTCGCCTTGGTTTCCCAAAGTGCTGGGATTACAGGTTGAGCCACCATGCCCAGCCTGTTCCTTTCTTTAAAGAAGGAAATGGTCAGACAAGAGAACATGGTGTGAAGGAACCTAGTGTTCCATGTAAACTCAAACCCAGGCAGGATATCTTCAAGTGAGAGCCTCTGCTCCACCCCTTACCAACTTTTTTTTTGAGTCGTTGTCTCACTCTGTTGCCCAGGCTGGAGTACAGTGGCATGATCACGACTCACCACAACCTCGACCTCCTGGACTCAGGTGATCCTTCTGTCTAAGCCTTCCAAGTAGTATGCACCACCATGCCCAGTTAATTTTTTTTTCTTTTTCTTTTTTTTTTTTTTGTAGAGATGAGGTCTTGCTATATTGCCTAGGCTGGTCTTGAACTCCTGGGCTCAAGCAATTCTCCCACCTTAGCCTCCCAAAGTCCTGGGATTACAGATATGAGCCACCACGCCCAGCCATAATTGAGTCCTAACCTACTATTATGGACTGAATGTTCATGAGTCCTTCACCCCCTCAAAAAATTCACATGTTAAAACCTCGCACCCTAACATGATAGTATTAGGAAGCAGGACATTTGAGGAGCCATTAGGATTGGTTAACGTCATAAGAGTGGAGTGCTCAAGAATGGATTAGTGCCCTTCTGAGAGTCCTGCGAGAACAGAGCATCTGTTTGCACTACACATTACCTTGGGACAAACACAGTTAGCATTCTTGCCCCATTGAGGATGGAAAAATAAGTCTGACTGGCCAGGATAGCCCCAGACAGAGGCCACATTTCAGAAAAAGACAAAAGAACCCTAGAAGGGGCTCCCCTGAATGCCACTAACTGAAACCTGTGACTTCGAGCCCCAGGTGCTGGGGCAGAGGTGGGCTTCGTGGTTGGGAGTCGAGGCTGGGAGAGTAGCTGAGCCTCTGTTCCACCATCAGGGAGCAGAGAGCTGAGAGGTGCCATTTTGCTCAGAGCCATCAGGATCAGTCTGAGACTTGGGCTTTGCCTGAAAAATTTTCACCCTTACTTGACTTCCTCCCTTCTCTCATGCCTCACTTCCTTTCCTGTTTCTCTGGGAAGAGCTTCCTTTGCAAATTGCGTCCACGAGGATCCTCATCTTGGGTCTGCAACAGGGAATGTGAAAACATTTTTCTTTTTTGCTTATTTATTTATTTATTTATTTGAGTTAGAGTCTCACTCCATTGCCCAGGCTAGAGTGCAGTGGCACACTCATGGCCACCCCAGCATTAACTTACTGGGCTCTGGTGATTCTTCCACCTCAGCCTTCCAAGTAGCCGGAACTACAGGCATGCACTACCACACCCAGCTAATTTTTTTTTTTTGAGTTGGAGTCTCACTCTGTCACCCAGACTGGAGTGCAGTGGCTGCTCCCGGCCACCGCAGGCTCAACCTGCTGGGCTCCAGCAATCCTTCCTCCTCAGTCTTCCAAGTAGCTGGAACTACAGGCGTGCACTACCATGCCCGGCTAATTTTTTTGATTTATTGTAGAGATGAGGGCTCACCAAGTTGCCCAGGTGGGTCTCGAACCCGCGGGCTCAGGCAATTCACTCACCTCAGCCTCCCAAAGCATGGGATTACAGGCTGAGCCACTGAGCCCGGCCTGATTTTTTAAATTTATTTACTGTGGAGATGTGGTCTCACCATATTGCCCAGGCTGGTTTTGAACCCACGGACTCAGGCAATCCTTACACCTTGGCCACCCAAAGTGCTGGGATTACAGGCTTGAGCCACCACATCTGGCCCATTTTTCTTTTCTAAGAGGTGAGGTCTTCCTGTGTTACCTAGGCCAGAATGCAGCGGTATAATCATAGCTTACTGCAGCCTCAAACCCCTGAGCTCAAGTGATCTTCTGGCCTCAGCCTCCCAAGTAGCTGGAACTACAGGTGTGTGCCACCACACCTGGCTAATTTTATTTTATTTTTTGTAATAACAAAATGCTGAGATTACAGGCGTGAGTCACCATGCTCAGCTCTCAAAATCTTAGGGTAACCCAAATACATCTCCAGGTTCCATGTGGCCCAGGCTTCATTCAGCTTCACATATGTTGTCCAAGCTGAAATGTTCAACCAAGCAGAACATAACATTGGCCTATCACATCCTAGCCCCATAGGGAGCAGCCCTTGGCTAATGTGTCAGAACAGGTGGGATTTGGAGGGAGGAGAGAGAGACTCTGAGTATAGACAACTCATTGGAGGAGTTTTGCTCTAGAAGGGAACCAAAACCAGATGCAATCACTGGAGAGAAATGACAGTTGTCTTGATTATATTGCTGTGTAACACACTGCCCCGAAACTTAGCAGCTTAAATGTATACCACTTACTGCCTCACACAGTCCTGAGGGTCAGGAATTACTCAGGGTGGTCCCAGCTCAGTTCCTCATGAGACTTCAGTCAAGATGCCAGCTGGGGCTGTGGTCTCATCTGAAGGTCTGTCTGGGGCTGGAGGACCTGCTTACAAACACACTCATGTGGTTGTTGCTAGAGGCTCAATTCCTCTCCACTCAGGTCTCTCCACAGGTCTGCTCATGACCTTGCTTCCCCTAGATGGAGCGATGAGAGAGACAGATGTTTGTAAATATATAGGCAAGAACTGGGAAGGGCACACTGTTAATAGTTGTTAGGATTTTGCACTTTCAATAAGTGAAATGTATAGTACGTGAATTATATCCCAGTAAAGCTATTATAAAATTATTAGTTTTTAAGTTGTTAAACATTCTTGACTCTTGAAGAGGAGTTGAGGAGCACAGGACTGTGGGGATGGTGAAGGCAGACCTCCATGTGGTATACTTCTGAATGCCTTTTGTAATTTTAAAATATTAAAGGCGAAAGCATAAATGAATTGGCAGTAGTTCATAATGAACAGAGCTGTGTCAACTGCAAAAATTTCAATGAGAAGGAGAAATGATAAGAGCAGAGAATTTGAATTGGGTCATTAAAAAAAATACCTGCGTAAGGTCGGGCATGGTGGCTAAAGCCTGTAATCCCAGCACTTTGGGAGGCCGAGGTGAGAGGATTGCCTGAGCTCAGGGGTTCAAGACTAGCCTCGGCAACCTGGTGGGACCTCGTTTCTACAATAAATCAAAAAATAAGCTGGGTGTGGCAGTGCACACCTGTAGTTCCAGCAACTTGGAAGGCTGAGGCAGAAGGATTGCCAGACCCCAGGAGGTTGAGACTGTGGTGGCCGTGAGCATGCCACTACACTCCAGCCTGGGCGACAGAGTAAGACTCCGACTCAAAAAAAAAATACCTGCATAATGACCATTTGCATGACCCTGAATTGTACCCCACATTTTTTAAATAAAAAAATACATGAGTAACAAGAAAATATATGTGGATGATTTTAGAAGCATGTATGTGTCCCATGTAGGATTTCCTGGGAGCATGTAGTAAGCTCTGGAATTGTTCCTGACCCCTGGCAGGGTAGAGGTGGTAGTTCTACCTTTGCCAAGAAAGCCCAAGACTGACTGGGCTTGGGGGCTCATACATGAAATCCCAGCACTTTGGGAGGCCAAGGCAGGAGAATCACTCGAGGGCAGAAGTTCACAACCAACCTCAGTGACATAATGAGACCCCATCTCTAAAAATAATTTTATGTTTTAAATGAGCTGGATTTGGTGGCACACACCTGTAGCTGCAGCTACTTGGGAGGCTGAAGCGGGAGAATTGCCTGAGCCCAGGAGTTGGAGGCTGCAGTGACTATGACCGCACCACTGCATCTAGCCTGGATAACAGAATGAGACCCCATCTCTTAAAAAAGAAAAGAAAAGAAAGAAAAAGAAAGAAAGTCAAGGCCTTCTGGGAAGCTGTCGGCCTCCTGTCTGTTCCCCCATCATAGGGAGGCGTCAGTTTCCTCGGCTTTCTCTAACCAGCCACCTTCCTGGCCCTGACTGTAGGCTCCTTGGTCTAATCCCCTTAGGCTCCACAAATTCAAGCATCTCTTGCCTCCCACGTGCACAACCTTGTGCCCTGAATGAGGGGTTCCGACTCCTCCAGCAGAGACAACAATGGAAACCCTTCAGCCCCATTTCAGCATCAGTCCCTAAGAGTTAGGGCAGGTGAGCAACTTGGTCTTACCTCCAAGAACGCATCTGCCCTCCACATGTGGCCTGCCAAAGAGGTAGCACATTCCCTGAGCTCAAGGGTCAAAGGAGCCTTCTAGAGCCGGCACCTGGCTCCTGACAGTCTCTGGTACTGACAGCCAGGCCCTAGAGAGGTCCTGGCCGGATCCCAGGCAACATCACACTCTCAGAGTGAATCCCCAGCTCAGAAGTCTCATCTCTGGGCATGGCATTCAAGGCCCCTCATCATGCATTGATCTGGGGCTACTCGAGGAGAAGCAGGGTTGCAAGGCCAGTGGAGACAGTGGGGCCCTGGGGATCTGTACCTGCATCAGGACATGAGAAAACAGAGGACTTGGCCTGAAATGACAGCCTCATGACACAGGGAAAAGTGCTGGAACAGAGACTGAAAAAAGACTGTGAGACAGGAGTCAGTCTGGTACCACCCTCAGACACAGGCGAGAGGGGTCCCTAACTTGGATCTTGTGACCCAGGGTAACGTGCCACTGGTGCCAGCTCATGTGCAGTTTATTACTGTTGCCCTAGCTAGAGTGCATTGGCATGATCACAGCTTACTGCAACCCTGACCTCCTGAGCTCAAGCGATCCTTCCATCTCAGCCTCCTGAATAGCTGGGACTACAGGTGCATGCCACCACATCCACCTAATTTTTTTCTAAAGACAGCATCTCACTATGTTGCCCAGGTTGATCTCAAACTCCTGGCCTCAAGCAATCCTCCTGTTTTACCTCCCAAAGTGCTGGAATTACAGGCATGAGCCACCATGCCCAGGCCTCTTACTGGTTCTTGATGAGTTACACACAGAGACTGAGAGTAATGCTATATCTATTGAATCTTTAATATTTTGGGCTTGGATCTTTAAAATTCATTTTTCTAGTGTTTTATTTCTATCAGATTTTTACAAAAGAATTGATCTGTATTGGATTGGAAAATTAAAAACTGTTCCTGCGCCATAGAAAGTTGGAGATGTCCTGCTTGACAGAGCCCCACATGTCACAAACACACGCATAATGAATTGGTTATGGAGCACATGGGTTTGAGTGCTCAGAGCTGGCCTAGTGACGGTTCCAGTGATACCACCAGCCAGATCCCAGGGAAGCGCTGCTCCTCACCTCCTGCCCTGTGTCCTCAGCACAGAAAACAACTATGTCTGACGTCTCGACGGTTTCTAGGTTGTCAATATCGGAGACAGACACTGCTCCAGAGCACGGGGGGTGGATTTGAGCGGCGGAAAGCACTTAGGTAAGAAAAAAGACAAATTAATTAACTTGTCAAATCCTGTATCTCAGATAGCGAGAAGGCAATCATTTCTTGCACAGCGAAATACCAGTTCCCAGTAGGGCCGCACATCCATTTTCCTGCTTCTCTTTGTGCCCTGGTTGGTGGATCAGGAGATACTCATGGATGAGTGTGATCTTGACTGCACAGCAACTGAGGAACACTTTATGCAGTATGAACACTTTATTTTGCCTTTGAATCTGTACAGATGGAGGTATACATGTAACATGTATGAAGCCGGCCTGAATCTAGCTGTTACTTTCAAAGATTGTGAAAATTACAATATCAGAGGTAGGAATTTCTATGGCAAAGGTAATATAGCTTGTGGTATTTTCTGCAGTAATTATAGTTTATCTTACACGACTCCACTGAAATATTTGAACAGGATAAGTAAAATTCATGATTCATTTCCAAATGTAACTTTTGTTTTAAAATTTTAGTGACAAGCCGGGCTCGGTGGCTCAGCCTGTAATCCCGCGCCTTGGGAGGCTGAGGTGAGTGGATTGCCTGAGCCCGCGGGTTCGAGACCCGCCTGGGCAGGCGAAACCTCATCTCTACAATAAATCAAAAAAAAAA
>CAUYQG010272151.1:0-30848 GCA_963574415.1 Tarsius wallacei | reverse complement strand
GCAGCCTCGACCTGCTGGGCTCCGGCGATCCTTCCGCCTCAGCCTTCCAAGTAGCTGGAACTACAGGCACGCGCTACCACGCCCAGCTGATTTTTTTATTTATTGTAGAGATGAGGTCTTGCAAGTTGCCCAGGTGAGTCTCGAACCCGTGGGCTCAGGCAATCCACTCACCTCAGCCTCCCAAAGCACTGGGATTACAGGCTGAGCCACCGAGCCCGGTTGAGCCATTGTTTCTTTGGGAGGAATCCTGGAGAATCAGACCGCTTTCCTTTCTTGGGCAAGTTTTGGCAACCCCGAAGTGTCTTTCTCCCCCAAGGATGTGTGTTCCTGGGCAGTACGAGGTGGTGGTAGTGTGGCCCCATGGTGGCTCTCCTGCTGTCACCCTGCTTTTATAGTAGTAGGTTATGTGGTGAACCCATGGCTGCCTGGTTCTTTTGGCCAACATGGCGGGTGCCTATGTTCACAAGGCTGGGACCCTGGTCGGCTTTCTTTATTCATCACCACCATGGCCAGTTTCCCAAGTCTCTCTCCTTTCTGATAATAATCTATCTGTTGCCCTGGCTAGTTCACTGCCGTGGATGTCCCTTCAAAGAGGACAACCCATGTGTTCTTCCATGTCGAGCCTCTGGCCCTTCTTGCTTTCTGGCTGTTTGCTCTTCAAGCTCTAGACTCTGCCCTTCCCCCATTGTGGTGCCAAATCACTTCTTAGCACAGTGCTGGGGTCCTAGGGAGACCTGCTGGGTGGGCGCTTCTTTTATGTAGCTCTGAAGCTCAGCCACTTAATCCTGCCTCACCATTCCACTCATAGCAATTCTCTAGATGGAAACTGGAAAACATAGGGTTTGAAGATCACAGAACTGAATTTGCAACCTGGGTCTGATCCTGGGCAATCATAATCTCTAAGTGTCAGTTTCCCATTCTCTGCAAATAGGGATGATGGTGCTGGGTGGTGCTTCAACAAGCCGATGGGAAGCCCCTGACGCCAAGTGGACACATAACCATGTTAGCCCCTCTTCCCTTCCTTGAGTTCTTTTCTGCCCCCCAAGACTGAGGCTTTTGCCCTGCCCTGCACCTGTTCCTGTTACTACAGCCTACAGAGAATCCAAAGTTGGGGACACAATCTCCTTGGTAACAAGGAGGCTAATAATAAGTTTTAAAACCCCTGGAGTAACTCACTGAGTCTTTCTTTTTGATGTAGTGAAAGTCACTCAAAGAACTTAGAAACAAAGGGGGAGTTGGAAGGAATCTAGATATATGTCTGAGGCCAAGGGAATACTTGACACTCTTCCTCTCTGTGGGGGTTTCTAGAACTCACAGGCAGGTAATGAACAAAAGTAGGCAACATTCTAAGAGGATCTTTGTCCTCTGCTGCTCTTCCTGTGATTAGTTCTATGGCAAAAAGGGGACCATCTGAGTGAGCCTCTTCTAATCACAGAAGCTCTTTAAAGGCAGCAGGTCCTCTCTCACTGGTGGCAGAAGAGGAAGTCAGAGAGATTCCAAGTGTGAGAAGGATTCGACTTCCACATGCTGTTGCTGGCTTGAAGATGGAAAGGCACATGGTAAGAATGTGGGCTTCTGTAGAAGCTGATATCCACCAGGGAGACAGGAACCTTAGCTCTACAGCCACAAGGAAGTGAATTCAGCCAATAACCTACATGAGCTCAGAAGTGGGTTATTCCCTAGAGTGGCCTTGTGAAACCCCATTCAGGGACCCAGCTGAGCCCACTTGGACTTCTGATCCAGAGAAATATTCAATGGGTGTTGTTTAATCTGCTAAGTTTGTGGTCGTTTGTTACAGCAGCAGTAAATACTAATACATTACAGCAATGCAATAGGAACAGGTGGGAACTGTGGTATACTGGAAATGCATGTCATCTAACAACTACTGATTGTAGTCATGCAGGAGGCTCTGGAGAAGAAACCCAATGTTTCTGGGTGTTTCAATTTTTCCAGAAAGACCACAACTTTGGACTACATGAAATATTGTGGCTTTTAAAAAGTACATCTTCTGGGTAAATATACTTGTGATCCCTTCACTGAAGCATTGCCCCTCCTTGAATGGAGAGTTTCCTATATATATATATTTTGAGATGTTGCTTCACTTAAAGTCTGTTGTCTTTCCTACTGTACACACGGTGAGAACAGTGTTTGTCTTGAAAGTGTTGACTTGTGATCAACAAGGAGGTTCTGACGCTTTGTCAGGGACTATCTGGGGGCTTTGGGAGATGACAGGAGGTGACACTCTTTTGGAAATGTGCTGGGGATCCCTCCGAGAAAGAGAAAGTGCAGACTGCTTTATTTCTCAACAGCCAAACTGACTGCCACTCTGGACCCCCATCCTGCTAGGTGGGTGGATAGGGAATGGAGTTGTAGTAAAATGTCACCCAGCCCAGCCATTTCCACTTTCTTGTAAGTAGCGCAGTCTCTTAGATGACTCAGGTGGCCCAGTGGTTCAGCCTCCTTCCCTTTATCCCCCTCCACTCCAGAAGGTGGCTGCTTCCACGGGGGAAAGTGTGGTTTATGTGACTCTTGACTGTGTCCCCAGGATCCAGGTGGTGCCGTCTGCATCCTGGCTTGTCTAGGTGTGGAATGGTGGTGTAGGGCTCAAGAGTAACTGTTCCAGGCCACTCCTCCAGAGTAGTGACCACCAAGATGCAGTAGGTTTCATCTGGCTATTTGGAACCAGCATAGGACTCAGTTGCTGGGGTTCACAGTTCTGGCCATTTTCCTCTATCACCAGCCCCTGATCACCATCACCACTGCATCCAACCACAGGTCTCTGTTCTCCCATCGGCCCTCTCACTGCGCCTCTCCCCCTTCATACCCTGGTCTATATGTGCCACTTACAAGCAGGGGAGGGCTGCTCCAGGCCTCCCTACCTGGGGCACTGGCCATTAGCCTGGAATTTCTCTGTCTCCTGCATATCTTGCTGTTGTTTCTAAACCTTGATCCTTGGTCTCCCCTGGGCTGGAAGCAACAAGCTTTTCTTTTCTCTCCTGGGAATGCCCGAGCTGGAATATAAGCCATAGTGATGGAGATGTGTGGGATTCCCCAATAAGGAAACTGAAATTGGAAAATGTTTTGGGAGTAAATCTTGGTTACTGATGTGGTGGGCTCCATTATTTGATGAACCAAATACACATGAAGCGATCTGAGAAAATTCAAGTACTGATGAGGATTCCCATGCAACAAGAGGGCTCAGACAACAGCCTGCCTCGAGTCATGGAGAAGGTGCAGAAAGGGGTTGCTGGGGAAGAGGTGGTCTTCCGGGTGGACTGGATGTAGAAAAGCACTCAAACATCGAATTCAGTTCAATTCCAAGTCTCATCACCCTCAGCCACACTGACATCCTTTCTTTGGCTCTGACCCTCTTTCAGAGCCCGCTGGTGGCCCCAGGGGCCTTGATAAAGGCGCTGAATATGGGTCACTCTGACCCACTTCCATCTCAAGTTTGAAATTAGGATGGAAACTTAATCAAGTTGCTCTGGGACTTGGATGTCATTCAGCTGGGCATTGGGCCCCCTGCCCCCACCACCTTGATTTCTGATGCTCACTGCAGCCAGTGGTATGATTCACTCTGGAGTCCTCTTTCAGTTCCGTGTGCCGCAGACACTGCACATGTGTGCCTGGGTGCGTGTAGCCGGCAAGAATGGGAGCATGCATCTCTGGGCAACATGGGTGCCAAGCATCACCTCACCAGCCTTAAGACTGGTCAGAAGGCGGTAGGAGTGCAGAAGTTAAGACAAGGCCCAAATGACAGCTGAAAGGAGGAATAAGTGCTAGTGTCCAACACCATGGTAGGACTATTGTCGACAATAATGTATGCTATAGTCTCAAATAGCTAGAAGGAGAATTTTTTCTTTTTTGAGTTAAAGTCTCACTCTGTCGCCCAATCACAGCTCACTGCAGTCTTGACCTCCTGGGTTTATTTAGGTGATCCTTCCATCTCAACCTCCCAAGTAGATGGGACTATAGGAATCTGTCACCACACCTGACTAATAAAAAGTTTTTTGTAGAGACGAGGTCTCGCTATGTTGCCCACACTGGTCTTGAACTCCTGGGCTCAAAGGATCCTCCCATCTTGGCCTCCCAAAGTACTAGGATTATAAGCATGAGCCACTGTGCCCAGCAGAGGGAGGATATTGAATGTCCCTAACACAAAGGATTGATAAATATCAGAGATGATGGATGTGCTAACTAACCTGATCTAATCCTATACATTAAATGTATCAGAACATCACTACGTACCCATAACTAGGTACAGTTATTATGTATCGATTAAAAATAAAATAAAAATTGGTTTTTTTTTTGAGTTGGAGTCTCACTCTTGTCGCTCAGGCTGGAGTGCAGTGGCATGCTCATGGCCCACTGCAGCCTTCACCTGCTGGGCTCAGGCGATCCTTCCACCTCAACCTTCCAAGTAGCTGGAACTACAGACTCATGCCACCATGCCCGGCTAGTTTTTGTGATTTATTGGAGAGACAAGGTCTTACCAAGTTGCCCAGGCTGGTCTTGAACCCCCGGGCTCAGGCAATCCTCTCGCTTTGGCTTCCCAAAGTGCTGGGATTGCACACTGAGCCGCTGCGCCCAGCCTAGGTTTTTTTTAATTTTAATTTTAATTTTTTTATTTAAGTTCAGGCTGATTTTGAAGCCAGACAGTCTGGGTTCAAATCTCAGCTTCACTACTCATTGAGCTGTGGAATCAGGGGCAAACTGCTTATCCTCTCAGAGACTCAGTTTCCACATCTATGAGATGGGAACAGTACTAGAACCTGCCTCATGGGGCCGGGTAGACTACCAAAAACATGAAAATCCATGTAAAACACTCAGCCTTCTCTGGTATGTACTCAATAAACAGCTATTGTTGCTATTTTCAATTGTGCCATTATTGCTATGGACAGATAAGATGGGTCTTTTGAGTCAGGAAGTCACACTGATGTCAGGAACTGTCATAGGGATTGAAGATCAGGGATTTCTTGTCTCCAAAGGGGCTCTCCTCTTCACTTTTATGGAGGAAAGGCCAGAGGGCAGACGATACTGCCACTTCTTTGCTGTTGCTAACTAAGCTGGAAAAAAAAAAGTGTGTGTGTATGTGTGTGTGTGTGTGTGTGTGTGTGTGTGTGTGTTTGGGGGGCAGGGAGGAGATTAGCAGAAAGAAAAATGAAGGAGAAAAGAGACAGAGCTGGGCTAAATGGAGTGTTGCTGTGAGTGAGTGAAAGTGACTAAGTGTCCCATATCCCAGGTGCAGGGACATAGCGATTATAAATAGCTCTGTCTACTCATATACTTAGTTCATTGCAACCAGAGATTTGTCTTTGACCTGCCTTTTTTTCTCTTCCTTACTCCAGTTCTGCCTAATCTCTGAATCATAGATTATTTTAAGAATCTAATGAGCCTGTCTCTCAGAAAATTGCACTTCAGGATGCAGACACACAATTTTTATAAACAGTTCAGTTTTAGCAGTTTCTCTGATTCCAGATTAAATACCCTTATTTTTAAAAATTTTTATTTATTTATTATTTATTTATATTTGTCAAGGTCTCACTCTGTCACCCAAGCTGGAGTGCAGTGGCGCAATTACAACCGCAGTCTCGACCTCCTGGGCTCAGGCAATCCTTCCACTTCAGCCTCCTGAGTTGCTGGGACTACAGGTGTGCACCACCACGCCTGACTAATTTTTAAATTTTTTGTGTTACCCAGGTTGATCTTTTTTTGTTGTTGTTTTTGTTTTTTGAGTTGGAATCTCACTCTGTCGCCCAGACTGGAGTGCCTCGACCTGCTGGGCTCCGGCGATCCTTCCGCCTCAGCCTTCCAAGTAGCTGGAACTACAGGCGCGTGCTACCACACCTGGCTAATTTTTGATTTATTGTAGAGATGAGGTCTCGCTTGCCCAGGCAGGTCTCGAACCCGTGGGCTCTGGCAATCCACTCACCTCAGCCTCCCAAAGCGCGGGATTACAGGCTGAGCCATCGAGCCCGGCCCAGGTTGATCTTAAACTCCTGGGCTCAAGCAATCCTCCCTCCTTGACCTCCCAAACTGATGGGATTACAAGTGTGAGCCACTGCACCCTGCCAAAACACCCTTATTTTAGATCATATTTTAAACCCAACCCAAACTTCTCACTGATGAATAAGTGAACTCCTATGCATGCTTCAAAACCCAGCTCAAATATTCCTTTCCAGCACTCCCAAATCAGCTAGGCAACCCTTCCTTCTTTCTCTTATTGTTCATCCCTCTCTTAGATCTGCATCCCACAATCACTCATTTCCTGGTTGGTCTCCTCTTCCAGACTATGAGCTCTTATGCATCTTTCTTACTCATTTTTTAGTCCCAATGCCTAGCACAGAAATGTTCAGAAGACAGAGTATAAATGAAGATAATGAGTTCCCTGCTTGAAATGCAAAGAAAGCCCTCTCACCTTCTGCGAATGGGAGGAATAAATAGGAAGCCGTATCTGATGGGACTTCTTTCAAGGGCTCTGCCAATCTGCCGGGACAGCTGCAAGCCCACCTGCTGGACCAGTCTCTGTGCTGGCTTCTAAAAGATGAGCTGTCAACACAAGTGGAATGATCAGGAGGAACTGGTGGGAAAGCAACACTGGCCTCAAAGATTTCTCCCATGGTTAGATAAGGGGGTGTGTAATGGGAAGTGTGCTTGCAGGGAGGGATACTTTGAAGTTCCAGGCTGATTGTGTCAGAGAATGGCCCTGGTCTCTGAGTGGCTGGAGGGGCAGTCATCATCCAAGTATCCAGGGATAACCTCCCGGAGCAAGGACAGCAAAGGGCACCCACTCTGTGGGACAGCAGAGAGCTCTGTCTTTCCCTAGAGGCATGAATGGAAAGCCCCTGGCCCAGGCTCCCCGAGAAGGGGAGCTGGCACCACTTGGATGGAGTATCAGCCCCCCAAAAACCTGGTCTGTCCTGGGGGTAGAGAGATGAGCGGAGATTCAGCCACCGGCTGGAGACCCTGAGCTTGGAGGATGTGAGGGGGGCAGCAGCCTGACGGTGGCTTCAGGGTCACCAGATAGAAGCTCCTTCCCTGTAGCACAAGCTTCTCAGGAGGGCTGTAGATATTTTGGCTCAGTGACCGAGAACACACTCAGCAGGACAGAGGAGGCCATCTTCCATTTCCCCATGAGGGATCTCAGGAGCGCAGTCGAGCCCCCTCTGAAATTTTTCAGCTTAGATGTTTCCGACCAAGAGCAGACACATGGCCTCGCGCGGGGCACTGTCATTCCCCAGAAGTTTCCCGGATCTCATTTGTCCCCAACTGCATCCCTGTGCCATAGGGGGGAAGGGGTCAGTCCCACCATTTTAGGACATGAGGCTTTGCTTTATTTGCTGCTGAGGAGTTCTTAGAAAATTAAGTTGATTCAAGCCCGAGGGTCCCCAAAAGACCCAGCTTTAGCTCTTGGCCTCACACAGAGGGGTGCGGGTCTGTGGGAAGGCAGGTTGTGAAGGCTTCCCCAGAAGACCCAGGCCAGTCCCCATGTGTTCTCTGCCACCCATCCATGGTCACACTGCAAATGTGGCAATATTCCAAGACATCCATCTCTGGGTACAGTCACAGAGCCCTTGGTGGAGTGATGACATGATGGCCCGTAGTCTCTGGCTGGAAGTAGTAGGGTGCCCACCATTCGTCATAGGCCCCGAGTGCCCAGAAATCTCCTCCCGTTCCTTTGCCATTACTATGGACCTCAGAGCATTGCCAAAACTCCCGCCCCCCGGGATATATTTGGGGCCTGGTAAAACACAAAACACACTTTCTTGGGCACTTCCCATGTTCTGTTTTGCACGTCCTGCTTATCTGGAGCAAAATGGTGTCTGTATATTTCAAGTCCCTTTGCTTGACGTCCTGCAGCATGATTTTCTCTAAGACTGTGTAATGTCCCAAAGGTTTTGATCTTTTGCGCTGGAAGGAGGGCACCACTTTTTGCCACGAGAGGATATAAACCTGAAGCCCAAGGAATGTGTGTTGGTGTGATGCTCTGGAAAGGAGTACAGGCGGTTCCCCTGTCCCTTCAGGAATGTTGTCCACCCACAGTGAGAAAGCCCAGGAGGTCTTCCAGGGCTGTGAGCAGGGAGACCCTCATGGCTGAGGAGACCCTTTGCACATTTCCCCACTGGGACTCAGCCAAGGCTGGTAAAGGGCTCATGCTTCTGCTGAGTCCCTCATTTTCTGTCTTCCAGAACCCACTTACCTTCACGGCAAAGATATGTCACAGCCATGTGCTCACGGAGGGTGGGAGGACCATTCCTACTTACTTCCTGCACTAAATGGAGAGGGAGGGCTTTTCTCTAATGAGCTCATTTTGGTGCTTTTTCTGGGGGCGGGAAAGGCGACGTTATGCTGAGACAGATGATGATCATGAAGGCACCAAAGACTTTTAGTATTTGCTGGAGAGCCAAGCCCAAAGTCCAGGCTGACAGACAGAGGCAGTTTGGAGAGCAGGCATCTGTGTGCTTTCTTCTGGAGAAATCCTAACATACCAGATTGTGGGATATTTCAGCCATCTACTCAGACAATGCAAGTTCCTTTACATTGCATATAGTTTTAGGGATAAGGAGAGTTTTCTGTGCCACAGTAATGCACATGCACGCATGCACATACACATGCACGCACACATTGTCTGATGCCTGGAAGTCTACACTTAGAATTGTGTTCCTTTAGCTTAAACCCTTGATTCTTGTTGCAATACTAAGAACCTCTTGTTAGGGCAGATTTTGGTGGGGGAAAAGAATCTGAGGGTCTTGGGGGTCCCAGAGTGGGCTTTGCAGAAGCCCCTTCCACACCCCAGCAAGAGAGAAGTTGAGTCACGAGCTGATTGTCTAGAGCAGAAAGAAACTTTGCTTTACCAATCTGTGAAGGGTCTGCTGGCTCTGCATTTTAGGTTTCTTTTTAAAACTGGAAGCGCTATCCTATTTATAACAATATGCCCCAAAGGCTTCAAGAAGTAATCTTACAGTTTATGATGGAGATGCCGATCCCTCAGAACCGGAGGGGATGCGTGCATGGACTTTAGGAGGTGACAAGAGTTGTGTGCATCTCTCTGAATTGCGTGATCCGCAGAGAGAGTCCACAGCTTTCACTACGAATCATAAAGCGGTCCTGAGCAGTTGGCACTAGATCTGGCAACATAGCCTGCGCCTCTGAAGCTTTCAAAGTTTAGGGTGAGCAGAGCTTTGACCAGCTCTCCAGGACATGGGAACTGGGGCGAGTCCATGAGAGCTGGGCCGTACCAGCCAACCTAGACTTTGGAGGGCTCTTCCCACCCTTGTGAGTGCTGTCCCTCTGTTTTGAGTGCTACCTTTCAAATGTCTTTCTGTCTCCTGGGGGTTTAAAAAAAAAAAACTAGTAATTTTTTCTGTTCATAAAATTAGATAATACGAAACAATGTAGTGAAGAAAATAATAGTCATAATCTTATTAATCAGGTGAGCCATGATAAACATTTTGAAGTATTCCCTCCCAGGTCTTTTCTTTTTCTTTTGTCTTTTTAGAGAGAGTTGCGATCACAGCCTGTCTACGAATGGAGCTCTTTTCACAGAACATTACATCATCATCATCTTGCTTGCCATTGAAAAGTCTTCATAAGCATCATCTTCTGTGGCTGCACAATGTTCTATTATGTGGCTGTTCTACGGTTTACCCACCCATTCTTCTCTTGGGCGTTTGCCTTGTTCCCAGTTTTTCACTTGATTAAAGAATGCAGTGAGAACCATCTTTGAGCATGAAGCTGTACTTGCATTTTACATTATTTCTTTCTGATGGATTCCTGGAAGTCTCTTTTGACTTTGGAAGATATTGTTTGTGAAGGAGTTGCCGAGAACGGTCTGTAAAGGTGGATGTTGCAACAGACTGCAGACAGAGATGTGGGGCCAGGTGACAAGGTTCACTGGGTTCCCACCACACACAGGACCCGCCACTAGGTGCTGTGAGCAATAGAGAGACTTAAAAAAGCAGAAGATCCGCGGCAACCCCTCGGGTCCCCTCTCACTGTGGGAGGTTTTCTGTCTTCTCAATAAATCCTCCTTTAAAAAAAAATTAGAAGATCCAGGCTTTGTCCTTGAAGATCTTACTGCATAACATGGAACCACACATACATAAGTAGCCTAACGAAAGAGCCGCCTAGATCTCAGAATGCTGGGGAATCCATGCATAAGTTTTAGGATGGAGTAGTTGTCATTGTTTGAGTTGGGGTCTCACTCTGTTACCCAGGCCAGAGTGCAGTGGTGTGATCATGGCTCACTGCAGCCTCCACCTCCTGGGCTCAAGTGATCCTCCCACTTCAGCCTCCCAAGTAGCTGGAACTAACGAGTGTGCACCACAATGCCTGGCTAATTTTTTCATTTTTTTAGAGAGACAAGGTCTCACTGTGTTGCCCCAAATGGTCATGAACTCATGGCTTCAAGCAATCCTTCTGCCTCAGCCTCCCAAAGTGCTAGGATTACAGGCATGAGCCACCATGCCTGGCCAGGATGGAGTAGTTTTGTGTGCATGTACTGCATTTTTCTGAAACTTTTATCAGAACCTTTTCACCTATAGAGCTGCAAAGCATTACCCATTCAATGACTGTTTGGGGTGTGTAGGGAAAGTGTGTGCATTTTTCTCTACTTATTCTTTTCTCTTTATATTATTTATTTTATAGTTTTTACAATACAAAATAAGATGAACTTTGTTTTATGTGATATTAATATGACTGATAGTGTACACTAAAGAGATGGCAGTCAGGGGTCCCCATTTGAGGACCCTGAGGTAGGGTGTAGCAGAGGCTAGAGCCTATGCCCAACAGGCGAGAGACAGATTTTGTCACCAGTCCCTGCAGTGAGCTAACAATCCGTTTACACTGGCAGTAGGAGCCAGTGTTACATGAGCCTCATGCCTACATGACCATATTGTCAGAACATGTTATGCAGGTGTGTGGCACTTTTGGTGACACAGACCAGTGTCATCTCATTCCTCTACCAGAGCGTCAGTCCTCACCTGTTTGTTAAGTGTTAAAAGAGCTTCTTACTGCTCAGGTGTGGCCTGCAGGAGGGCCAGTCTAGCTCTGCCAATATGGAAAAGGCAAGGTGGTGTGTGGTTGTTCTCTGGGTCCCAGGCCCTTTGAGCAGGGATAGAACTAGATGTGCCCATGGAAATTGACAGCCACCGTCTATATTTCTTTTCTCCCATCTGCATTGACCACTTCTATTGTTTGACTAGCTCTTCCAGAGGGAAAATAAGAGAGCCACGGGCCAGGCTCTGACCTTGTGTATGGGTCCCTGCTGGACAGCGTCTACAATTGCAGGACTTCTGCAAAATCCCATCTCACCTCAGCATGCGTGGATTTTGTCAGTGGAATGCCCATAGTGAAGATAAGTGGGACAGGATGGTGTGTGTCTCTCATCACCCCCATTTCCCTTGGAGTCCCTCTCACATCTGTGGCTGGAGTGCCCAGGTCTCCATTAGGGGGACTAGACCACAGAGACCTGCCCCAGGCAGGCACACACCATGACTCAGTAGTGCCCCATGTCTGTTCATCTGTTCTATCTGGCTTATTAACAAATCCATGTAATTCTTTTCTTTTTTTCCTTTTTTGCCTTCCAGTTGGCTGTTTCTCTTGGTCCAGCTGAGTTGTTTTTCTTCTTCCCTGTCTCTTGGCTTCTATGGAATAAATCTTCTCATTCCCTGTCACTCTCCTTTCCTTTGATTCTTTGTTTTCTCCAGACTCAGAACCACTTAGTCTTCTAAAGGGCTCAGAGAGGCACCTTGGTCTCTCTGTAATTTATATACCCATCACAGTCATCATACAGACTAATTCTTACTTGGCCTGAACTCCACTGGCGAAAAGCAACACACCCCACCCTGAGGGCAGATGAGGGTGGCGGGAGAAACAGGCACTGCCCACCCCTCAGATGTAAGCAATATCCTCTCTTCTGGAAAGAGAAAAACATTAAACAAGCACATCTGTGACCTCTGCCAGCCCTAATCCAGAAAGCAAAATAAACAAGCACGGTAACACTTAAAATACAATCATGAGGGGATGGGGGTGGGGTTCAGGAAGGACCAGAGACAGTCAAAAATTTGGACCTTCAAAGGGTATCATTAAGAAATTCTCCCTCCCACTTAATCAGGCTCACCCTGGCTGGGCTGCAAGCTTATAGATTCTATTCTGTTCAGATACAGATGCTGTTCTCTCTCTATATGATGTGTATATATGGTTTTTGTTTTGTTTTGTTTCCCTGGGCTTAAGTGGTCCTTCCGCCTCAGGCTCCCAAGTACGCTTGGGAGGCACCACCACACTCAGCAAATTTTTACATTTTTTTTAGGGATGGGGTCTTGCTATGTTACTCAGGCTGGTCTCGATGCCTGGCCTCAAGCGATCCTGCCTCAGACTTCCCAAAGCACCGGGATTACTGTACAGGCATGAGCCACTTTGCCTGGTGAATATTTCTAATGACACATTTTTAATAAAATGATATTTACATAGACAATAAGACATACAAAACATTTTATATATCACTGTAAAAAGATGATGTTATATGCTTTAATAGAACTCTTATATTTTAAGCTTAAACAATATAAAATGTTATCGATTTCTACACAAGTGTTGTAGATTTATATAGATCAAATATTATAGATTTATATAAATAAAATATCCAATGAGGCATGTTGTCCTCTCCGGGCGACTATGTTGAAACGTTTCTAAGATACAGCCTACTTTAGAATCTTAAACCTTACTTTTAAAACAATGCCAGCGGTCCAAGATCAAAATTAGGGGACTCAGCACACAGGCTGTCCTCTTTTTACACAAATCCGGGGCGGGGGGCGGGGGGGCGCGTGGGGGCGGGGACGGCCGGGACGCGCGCTCCGGCGCGGCTCCCGCCCGGGCCACGGCGCCCCCTGCCGGCCGCGCCGCGCTGACGCGCTGTCCTTCTCCTCCCGCAGGCATCGGCAAGAACGTCATCTGCGACCGCACCGCCACGCCGCTGGACGCCTTCCGCATGACGTCGGCCGCCCACTACTACCCCAAGCTCATGA
This sequence comes from Tarsius wallacei, assembly GCA_963574415.1. Taxonomy (NCBI): domain Eukaryota; kingdom Metazoa; phylum Chordata; class Mammalia; order Primates; family Tarsiidae; genus Tarsius; species Tarsius wallacei. Next base: position 17,826 of record CAUYQG010272151.1, on the reverse strand, counting down.
GCATCATGGGCAACGTGCTGCGCTTCCTGCCGGCCTTCGTGCGCATGAAGCAGCTGATCGAGGAGGGCTACGTGGGCCAGCCGCTGGTGTGCGAGGTGCAGGTGCACGGCGGCAGCCTGCTGGGCAAGAAGTACAACTGGAGCTGCGACGACCTGATGGGCGGCGGCGGCCTGCACTCGGTGGGCACCTACATCATCGACCTGCTCACCTTCCTCACCGGCCAGAAGGCCGTCAAGGTCCACGGGCTGCTCAAGACCTTCGTCAAGCAGACCGACCACATCAAGGGCATCCGCCAGATCACCAGCGACGACTTCTGCACCTTCCAGATGGTGCTGGAGGGCGGCGTGTGCTGCACCGTCACCCTCAACTTCAACGTGCCCGGGGAGTTCAAGCAGGACGTGACGGTGGTGGGCTCGGCCGGGCGCCTCCTGGCGCAGGGCACCGACCTGTACGGGCAGCGCAACGGCGCCCCGGAGCAGGAGCTGCTGGTGCGGGACGCCACGCCCGTGAGCAACTCCCTGCTGCCCGAGAAGGCCTTCAGCGACATCCCCGCGCCCTACCTGCGCGGCACCATCAAGATGATGCAGGCCGTGCGCCAGGCCTTCCAGGACCAGGACGACCGGCGCACGTGGGACGGGCGGCCCCTCACCATGGCCGCCACCTTCGACGACTGCCTGTACGCCCTGTGCGTGGTGGACACCATCAAGAGGTCCAGCCAGACGGGAGAGTGGCAGAACATTGCCGTCATGACCGAGGAGCCGGAGCTGAGCCCCGCCTACCTGATCAGCGAGGCCATGCGCCGGAGCAGGATGTCCCTCTACTGTTAGCGCGGACGGGCACCTGGGGCGCTGGGGCCTTCCGCGGGGGGGCCAACAGAAGAGAAGAGGGGGCACACGGGGCGTGCGGGGGCGGGGGGCGTGGAGGGGCAGTGTAAATAAATGGCCCCTTGGAAGGTGAACTCCACCCCAGGTGAGGGACCCCAGACCAGACTGTTGGTGGGCTGAGCCCATAGCTCGGGAGTGTTGAGGGAGATCATCCCTGCTGGGTATCTGCATGAAAAGGAGGAGGTTTAGCTGCCTCTGCTGCCTTTGACTGTGAGAAGCAAGGAGGGGTTGCTTCCCTCCCTACCTCATCCACCCCACATGCCTTGGCCTTATTGCAAGCCACACAGTTCGGCAAGGTCAAGGCACTGTATTGATGGCAAACTCCTGGGGTCAGGCTTCCGGGACACCCACCACTGATAGGAGAAGGCACTTCTTCCCGGGTCTACATAAGCCTGTTAGTTTGGGGTGGAAGTTAGATGGGGTGGGAGAAAGTTCAGATTCCAGGAAGCCACTTTTAATTTGACTTCATGTGTCTGCGGGGGAAAAAGTACTTAGTAGCAAAGTGTACAGCTTTTGATTGATTGGCCTTCCTTATAGAGAGGTGCTGAGGGTGTGTCTTCCTTTTGGTTCTGTGCCATTCACCTGGTAGGGAAAGGGTGGCAGGAATAGCAAATAGAAAGCAGGACTCCCTTAAGCCACGCAGAGAGAGCACACACTGCATCAAAACAGGTGAGGCGGAGAATAAAATATACCTTTGAACCTATCAACAATTTAAAAACAGCAAGAAGCTACCTTATAACACTATTTCTGGTAAGAGTGGAATTGAGTGTAAGAGGGATTCTTTAATGGAGAGATGGGGTGGCCCTGCCTCCTGGCTCTACAAGCAGCTCCAAGAAGACAACACCAAGTGTGGATCTGACCATAGGTTCATATGCTGCCCTCAAAGACTAGGGAGAGCTGCCTGCCTCAGTGTTGCAGTGTGAATTCCCAGACAGAAGGTAAAGTGGGCCTAGTCCTGGAGGTGTTTGGGGTTCCAACATCCACCTCTACTACCAAGCTGGGAAAGCTTTTAAGAGGTTCACTCAGCTTTGTGAATTTATGAGGGAAGCCTTGAGTTCCAGTCAGAATCCTCTTCCCTTAAGAGTCAGGTCTCATTTCTTTAGCTTTGGCTTTTGCTTTTAGGATTCTGACACCTGGAAATTTTTGAATAGGTAATAAACAACAACAACAACACAAAAACAGAACGACAACAAGGGACATGATTTTCACTGTTTCTGAAAGGGGGTTTAAAGCTCTCTGACGGGTATACTTAGGGTTGAGAAAGCTAATGTTGGAAAACATATTATTCTACTAGACCTCCTGTCTGTCTTGTCTCTTCTCACTCTGCTTACAGAGCTTTTGTTAGAGATGGTGAACTGCAGGCCAGGAGCAGACAGTGCCAAAAGGGAACAACCAGAGTCAGTCAGTCTCTCTCTCCCTCTCTCTCTCTCATTACGTACACACACGGATTTGTAAATCAAGTGTTGCTATAATCATTCTTAAAAGTTCAGATCTGGTCTTGAAAGGAGGACCAAGTCAAGTACATTTTGAAAACAGGGAACTATCCTTTTGTTATCTTTTCTTAATCCTTCACCCCACATAAGACATTTGTTGAGGCTAGATATAAAGACCATTCTTTGTAAGTCTACATAGCTTCTGTTCCCAAAAGACTTGGCTTCTGTTTCACTGAAGCCAAACAGGTGTCTTGTCTTTGGCATGCAACTAAAGTTTAGACTTCTTTTCAGGCAACTGACAGTAGAACTAGGAGGGAACTTAAGAGGCCCTGGTGTCCATCCCCCAGCCTCTGAGTAGGTAAAATCTGAGAATAAACAGTCCAAGCAGTTGCAACCTCCATTCTCCTCCTTAGGGTCAATATATTTGAAGCCCAGGCTGCTCATAGGTGCAGGTGTGGGTGTGTCCAAACACCAGGTGAGTGTTGGTCATTTTCTATTACAGAGGAGTAAGTATTGCCTTCCTGGAAAGACTCACCCTACCTCCTGGGGCCTTGCTGCAACAAGGGCTGGCCCTCGGAGACTCTCTGTGGTTCACACTGTGCTTCCTGATTTGCTGATAGAATTCATGGTCAGTGTTCCAGCTTTTGTAGCTATCAGTTCAAAACTGGAGATTTGCTGGAATAGAAGCCTCCCAATAATACTTTGAGCAGACAGCCATGTTGTGGACTGCTTTGGTTCCTGACTCCTAAATTGCCCTCTGGGATAGTTTTGTAGAAACTGAGTGGAAGATTTTTTTTTATTTCTAGCTAACCTGAAAGGCTGTGATTAAGGATGAAGGGAAAGAAAACTAGATGATTCAATGGGTCTCATTTTTCTATGTCGTTTATAATCTAAATAGGAATATTCCTGGGGTTTCAATTTTATGTTTCTGTACTTAACCATGATACTTGGGAGATCCTTTTCGCCAAAGGCCTTGAGCTCTGTAATAAATATTTAGTGTCTAAAAAAAATTCTTATTTGAGACTGAGATACATAGAAAGAACATATATTCTTTTTTAAAAAGCATGAAAAAGTATTTTAGTACGTGTACTCAAATTTTATCTACTGAGATGCACGTAGTAGATAGATGAAGGAACAAGAAAAAGAAAAGACCTAGCTAGTTCATTTTTTAACTATAAAAATTACAGGCCAGGTGCAGTGGCTCACACAAGTAATCCCAGCACTTTGGGAGGCCGAAGCGAGAGGATTGCCTGAGGCTAGGGGTTTGACAACAGCCTGGGCAACTTGGTGAGACCTCATCTCTACAATAAATCAAAAAAATTAGCTGGGCCCATGTGGTGGTGCATGCCTGTAGTTCCAGTTACATGGAAGGCTGAGGCAGAAGGATCGCTTAAGCCCAGCAGGTTGAGGCTGTGGTAGTCGTGATCGTGCCACTGCACTCCAGCCTGGGCGACAGAGTGAGACTCTGATTTAAAAAATAAAAATACAGCAAATGGGTTTGAGCTACTTCTTTCGTGCTGCATTTGCCCTTATCCTGCACATGCAAAGACCTGATTGGGAGCAGCTAAAAGGGTAAACTGAGTAGAGGTGGGCCAGTACCAGGACGAGGCCATGGGAATAATGCAAGATTGCAACAAGGAAGAAAGTAAAAAGAAGTAAAGTTTACTATTCACCTTTCACAGATTAGAAAGGGGACTGACACTCAGAGGCAAGTGTGGCATCAAAGGGCCAAGAAATGGGTATATTTAAGGCCCTTTGGGTAAGTGCGTTTTGGCCGGGAGGAATGTCCAGGCCTGCAGGTCTTTGCGATGTTGATTGCAGCCACTGGAGTCTTAGATCTTGAAGATGCCCGATATTAGCATCTCATGCCCTCAGGTGGTGGGCTAGATAGGAGGAGACAAGGGAAGGAGGGTTTTCCTGCAAGATACTTGTCAGAAATTTGCAATCCACAAACTCCTTAGTAAAAAGGTGGTCTATTATCATTATCATTTCTTTGACTCTGTTCTCTTGCATCTGATGGAGCTTTTGCCCAGGGTGTGGGTTCAGCTGCCATTTGGCCTGCAGTAAAATGTAATTTTAAAATGTCTGAACGCTTCCTAAAACCTGTCTGCTGGAAATTTATCTATCTTTGTCTAACCTGTGCTAGATTCAGAGTGTGTCAGGGATAAAGTCTAAGTAAAAATGGCTATGCTGAGGCAAAAAGACTATGCTAAACTAAGTTTATTCTGGGTTTCTATATGTACCTCCTTTCAGCAGCAATATGAGGCCTACATCCCAAACTTTCAACAACGTTCTGCAGAGGGACCTTGTTTCAAGCCTAGCACCCCAATTGTGCCCTCAGGGCCTGGGCACCATCAGTTAACCACCCCCCCACCCCCCCTCCCCACCCTCCACCCCCCCGCAATAATTCAGCCCCTTTCTGCATTGTGTAATGTTTCCGGGGCCTAGCATAATGGAGGCCTTGCTTTAAGGTCTTCCCATTGAGTTCCCAGTCCTGCTTTGTTCCCATCATTGTGTGGATGCCGCTGGAAAGGCTCTAAGTTCCAAGTTCCGAGGAAGGGTATAGGTCAGGGCTCTCATCTGGTATCCATGGTGTTTTGGAGTGCCCTGAGCTTAGAGGAAAAGTTTGGAGTCTATGTATCTCCTTCTGGAGGGGAAGTATGTGACCACTACCAGCTTCTCCAAAACATCTCCCCTCAATGGGAGTATTGCATCATGGGTTATCTCAGATCCCCACCCACACCCCCAACCTACCTGTCAGCAAATATTACTGTGTCAGGTGTACCTGGACTCTCTAGGGATAGTCTTGGCCAACTCTGAGACTTGTCCACTGTGTGCAGAGTATTTTAAGTAATCTCATTCAATCCATAAAAACCACCTACAGTGTTGGGTATTGCTAATCTCTTTTTACACATGAGGAAATAAATGAGGCTCTAAGAGGAAGAGTAACTTGCCCAAAGTCACACAACTGTTGAGCAGAAGTGGGTCATTTACATCCAAAACCTTTCCCCCAAACCACACGGCCTCCCAAGAAGAAAGATCTGTGCACCCGCCGTTCTTGTCAGGCAGGAAAGTGCTCCCTGTCAAATTCTGTAGAGTGTCTGCTCTCACACCCATGGAGCAACTGGAACAGGCATGCACTGTGACCTGCATCTCCCCCCCACCCCCAACTGATGTCAACACCTCCTGTTGAGCAGAATGCAACATTTGATGTTCTGCCAGGAGGTTCGTTCCAGAGCTGCAAATAGAAGCAGTCGATTCTTCTTCCCTTTCCAAAATGGAAATATCACTCGGCTCCTTTGAAAATGGACTTCCTAAGTTGATTTTGATTGTAGATGATGCAGCCAATCTCAGAGCTGGGGATTTTCAAAATGTCATTAGCCAACTATTATAGATGGCCTTGGATTTTGTCCTTGAGGGTGTGAGCATAGCATAAGAAAATGTCTTCTCTCAGGGAGTGGGGCTTTTAAAGTTCTTTTGTTAGGGGCTTGGATTTGAGCTGTGCATTGCCACCTTTATGTTCTCTTTCTCTCATCATTGTGTCTCATAGTTGCAGCTACTGAACTTGACCTGTGATCGTTAATTGGGTTTCTGATCTGATCTCTTTTATTCAGTTTGGTTAAGGGGGAAATCAGCTTTGCTAATGACTTTTTGGAGACAAAGTAAATCCAGCTGCATCTGAGAAGGCTTCGAGGTCCAATATATTTAGTCCCTTCATTTGATGTAACAGAGAGTGCTGTTCCAGGTCACCCACATCTTGAGTGGTAGAGCAGAGGTGGGAAACCCAGTTTCTGCCTCTTGAGTTTCATCCCGCCTCGTACAGCACCTTCAGATCTCTCTCATAGGGAAGGGAGGCTCAGCAGATAGAGAGACTCGTCTGAGGTCCCGTGGCTAGTCAGTGGAGAAGTTGGAATTAGAACTCAGGCCTGCATTGGACTGGATTCCCTGAGTGGTTGCAGGTACATCCATTTTTTAAAAAAATAAACTCAGTTATGTCCTGAATGTACTCAGAATACTAGCTGTTTAAAATTTCCAACTGTGACTGTAATGCAAATAATTATGTCTAACTTGTATATTGTTTGGCAAGGATGAGGGACAGATTTTTCACCGTTGGGATTTCCTGAGAACCACTTTACTTTTTTTCACCCCCACCCCATTCCCATATGCAAGTCTAACCCTGACTGGCTTAGGACCCCTGCCCCATCACCGCCTCCGTTCTTTGGCCATCAGAGCCTTGGAGTTTAAGGGCAGAGGCCATGACATTGGAGAGGTTGTTTAAAAAAAAAATCAGCTATCAGAAGCCCACGTTTCAATTTCCTTTTGGGGAGAGGAAGGCCATGTAAGAAAATGGGTGCACATCTGCAGAGTGATTTCAGAGTATTTCTCAGCAATAGGCTTGCCCCCCCACCTGCTCCAACCTAGGCTGAGGAGTCAGCAGGTGGAGTGTGCTCTGAGTTTCAGGGGACAGCCGCGGACTGGATGGGGCTTCCAAGACTTCTCAAGAAGAGTCCAGACATCCTGTGCTTCTCTAAAAGGTGCTGGGTTCAGTGGTTCCACTGGAGTCTGGAGGTGAAGCTGGTGCGGAATCTAAGTGACCACAGTTAGGAGTGGAAGGCAATGGCACACTGACCTCTTTCTCTTTACATCACGGAACCTATTTGCTGGAGCCCTCGTGAGGGCCACCAAAGCATCTGGCTCTCATTCAGGCTCCTAAAGTATTGCACTACTGAATACTCTTGAATCTATTGTGCTCCTTTTGTTTACACCAGCAGTGAATAGAGTAATAAGAAGAACATGTTATATGCAGTGGCTTGATGCTTAGTGGGCAGTTAAAAAGCTTTCCTGGGCACGGACTGCAAAGTAGCCGAGGAGTCACAAGGTTGCTGTCTCTCTCCTTCCCCTTCTGGGTCTCTGCTGTCCTCTACAGCCACCACAAGGCTAGGTTGTTGAATGAGCCCCTGTTTTCTCCATATACATGTGATGACTTATTTGTGATTCTGAGTCTAATCCCAGGTTAAGAAACAAAACAAGACCAGGCATGGTAGCTCACACCTGTAATCCCAACAATTTGGGAGGCCAGGATGACTCAAAAATAGCTAGCTAGCAGGCTGGATAGAAAAGGAACAAACAAGAAACAAAATGAAAGCTTATGACCGGACCCCCCTCCTTGGCTCCCCTCCTTCTCTTAGAGGCACCCAAACGTATTTAGCATTCTGTGCCCTGTGCCTTGCCCAGGGGAGGGAGAAGTTTCTAGCAATTATGGCTTTCTGCTTGCTGCCTGGTGCTTTCACAGTACTTCATTTGTTCTTGTTGTTGTTGTTTTGTTTTTTAACCAAAACTGCATTTTGTTTGGTTGTTGTTGTCAAATATATATTTATTGTGTTTTACAAACATGAGTATATATGTATGTATATATATAAAACCAAACATATATAAAAAAGTCAAGGCATGTATACTAGATATTTTAAAGAGTTATTTATCAAGGGAAAAAGATGTGTGTTATAAAGTAAACAGAGTCTATATTTTATATAATGTAGATAGTAAAACATAGCTTATAAATTATAGGAGGTTTTGGTTTTCTTTTTTATTATTAAAGAAAAAAAAGAAAAAAAAAAGGACAATGAATGCAACTGTTTTTAGTGTTTTAAAGGCCAAACTACTGTGGGAGTGGGGAGGCAGTCCTCCTGGCCAGGCCCTCCAGCACCTCAGTGTCTGCCGTTCCAGGGTCCGGAAACTGGCGCCCATTGTTACCTCTGCGATGCTGGGGCTGGTGGTGAGCGTCACTCAGCCTGCTGGCATGTGCTGCCCCAACATGGCTTCTAGCTGTTCTCCATGATTTGCATTGGTGGGATAAAGGAACAGAAATGACAAATAAAGAGTTAAAAGAAAATACAAAATACAGCTCTTTGCTTGTTTTCTACACCCAGCTTGTGGGGTCTGAAGCATGAATGAGTGCATCTGAGGTGGGGTGTGGGGTGTGTGTGTGTGTGTGTATGAGTGTGTGTGTTGGGGGAGGCTGTTCACAAGTCAGCATCCATGAAGCTGAGCAATGGCAATCCATGGATTTTCTGATTTTGATTGCAAATGAACACATGAGAACTGGAGGTGCCTCCAAGCCATCTGTCTCAAACCCTCATTTTGGAAATGTGGAAATGAAAGGGACATAACCTACCTGAGCTCCCTGGTATGTGCATGTGTGTCAGCCTAGCTAGCACAGACAAGAGGGTGAGAACATAGATTTAAGATTGGGAGAGAAAATTTTAGAATGCTTTATTATTTTAATCTTGTAGCCTAATACCTCACACCAAGCACTGAAAGACACTTTCTAACAGGTTCACTTGGTAATTTAAAAGAGCATTTTTGCAGCCAGGTATGGTGGTGCATGGCTGTAGTCCCAGCTACTCAGGAAACTGAGGTGGAAGGATTGCCTGAGTCCAGGAGGTCAAGGCTGCTTGATCATACCACTGTACTCCAGCCTGAGCAACAGAGTAAGACCCCAACTCAAAAAAGAAACAGAGCATCTTGCTTCTTTCTCAGCAGTGCTTAAGGTCAACCATCTTGTACTGAACTCAGCCTAATATCAGATGTACACAACATGGAGTGTCTTAAAGAAGGGCTGGTCATTCCTTTCCACCCTCTGTTGCATCTTGGAAAAAGCACACAAGTGTTTCTTCTGGCCCATCCTTTCCCTTTACTTTAGAAAACAGTTAGAAATGAGAAATAATGCTATAAAACCTGAGATCTAATTATTCACTCCTTCATGAACAGGTCCTGATATTAATGCATTCAGAAGGAAGTCCATCCATAAGATAATGAAATTGCAGCAGACACCCGTATTCACATAGATTGTTACCTTAAGCATAATATTCTCATATGGTATGATTTTGAAGTGAATCTAAGAGCAGTTATAAATAACGCCATAAAGGAAGGTGCTTTGTCAAAACTAAAAGCACCATCTGATACTGTAATGTATCGTTGTAATATCTAGTTCTCTAAAGCTTCTTTCAGCCAAGTGACCTGGGAACTAACACTTAAGGGAAAATGAAAATCTCCCAAGTATTTACATAAGTTTTTAATCTAGGAGCTAGTTGTTACTTCACAGGTTTTGAATTCTCTTTGTGATGTTGGTTTCTCTCAATCTGGGCCTATTTCTTGCATTGTAAACCTGAGCTTATACTGCTGTCTGCTAAATCACAGGATATTATCCGTGTTGCTTTTATAGCCTCTGAACTATTACTTGAAAAGAGCAGCATAGCAAGTCATTCAGAGTGCTCCTTACTGGTCAAATGAAGAGATGTCTGTGTGTTCTCCTATCCCCCAGACCCATTTTTCAGTTTCACTTGCTGCGTCTTTTATCTTGTGCATTTGTTGCACCTGTTGTGACAACTCTGGGTGATTCATTCTGAAAAATAAAATGACTGCTAACGTGGATAGTGGATACGAGAATAAATTACGTGTATGCAAAGCATGTGGAATTCTCCATAGAAATGAAAACAAAAGCAACTTCACCTCACTCTCAGTAGCAGGCTCCTGTTTTATTGACTCACATTTACCTTTTTTTTGCTTAACAGAATAAATCCCTCAGCCCAGATACTCCTAGGCTTTGCCCCCAGCCCCTGCATGCATTTGGCAGTTGCAATGGCCCCTGCTGGGAAGTTGTCCACTGAGTCTAGATGACACATCACCTCATAGAGTTTGCTCCAAGTCATTGTCAGATAGACAGTTTTACAGCTGACTTGAGACAAGACCACCACCAAAAAAAAAAAAAAAAAAGCTGATCCAAATTGAAACCATTCCAAAGCCTCTGCCTTGTTCATTCAAGTTCAGGCTTCCTTTTGAATCCAATCTTTGAGTCTACATCTGCTGGGTAAATTCCTATGAGTGCTTACAGCCTTTATAGCATTGCTGTGGTGCAACACAACTGTGCAAAAGGAACTCCAGTATACCCAAGCTGGCTGTTGGGCTTCCTCTAAAATGTCATATCATTATAGGAACACCTTTTTTCTCCTAATTTTATACAGATTCTGATCACCTTGGATCAAACCAAACTCACTCCCTTTAGCCATGAGTGACAATGAAAGCTTAAATAATTTTTAGAAGCTCTTCTGAGTAATTTCTTGGTCACTGATGGGAGTCAATCCTAGAATAACAGTCCTAAAAGCACATGTGTGAATGCTCCATTGTTTCTGACCCACTCATCATTGGCCACCAGTCCCCTGGGAAGGAGGACACCCTGAGAAGCTGCCCTAATAAGGCCCGGGTGGCTGCAGCTGATGTGCTAATCATGTACACAGACACCACAGGTTTAGGCTCAGTCTTGATCTCCCCCATGTCACTAACTTCCTTGTAGACAGAACTAAAGGCTGAGGCTCCCTTGGGAATGTGAATCACTCCGGACTCTGGAAGCAAAGACCAATCAGGCATGAGACCTAGTGAGACTCCAGGGAGGGGAACAAGACCAGGGCCCACATTGTCTTGCTTGTATGGGACCTAGGTCCTGACAGACGATGCTGATTCTCAGTGGTCTAGGCCAGGAGATCAGGACTTGACAATCAGTTTCCCACCATGAAGAAGAGGACAGAGCTAGCCTAGGAACAGCAGCTGTTGTTGGCTGTGATGTGCTAAAACTCAACATCTCACTCAGGAAGCAGGAGAAGGGAAGGGATGGGCCGGGGAAGAGAGGAAGAAGCTAGTGGTAATAGAACAGCAAGGAGAGGAAAGGGCAGTGGTAAAAGCGATAGTTCATGCCAAGGGTAAAGTAGACGAAGGGGAAAGAACAGACAGAAGGTCAGAGAGCTATGCACTTAAGATATGGAAGGTTGGGTGGATAAGTAAATGTTGCATGAGATGTCTGAAATAGGGTTTTTCTGTGGTGACAGGCCTGGTATGCGCTCTGGGAACAGGCTGAATGAGGAGGAGGATGACAGATCAGAAGGAACGAGGGAGGAATTCTCACAGGAACTTTCGGAAGTCTGGCAGATTCACTTCTAGAGTTAATCAAATCTATCAGACTTTGGCATTTCCTGTAAATGCTGTAACACCAACCACTGTGTTAAGTGAGCACCACCCCCAAGGCCCCAAGTGCACCTTGGATCTCCTTGTCCTTTCCTGGTGCTTTTTCAATCTGCAAACCCCCAAAACCTGAAGTCTTCAAGGATTCAACACCTGGCATCTCAACCTGTCTGTTAGTCCCCACCTGGGCCCCCTTGAACACACTCTCCACTCAGGAATCTGCCATTTAGCATTTCTTTGGCACACACAGGACTTGTTACCCCTCCTCAACTTTCAAACACCTGCCCGCTAGGCCATCACTTCTATCTGCCTTCTCCTCCTGCAGCACAGCATTTCTGAAGAAAATTCCAGGAGAGCAGGCATGGCTAGAGAAAGTGGATGCTCACCTGCTCCGTCCGGCCTCAGCCCTTGCTCTCTTGGACTCCCTGGTTCAGTCCTTAGTCCTCAGATCACTTCTGGATCTTCTCTCTCCCTGGATTGCCTGTAACAGCGGGTTTCTCCCTCATCTGATCACAACAACCCCTTGCTTTCATTCATTCATTCATTCTCACTGAGGCCATCTGAAGAAAGCTTTCCTGTCTGTTTTCCTGACCATCTAATATATGCTGTGATATGGTTTGGATGTTTGACTCCTCACTCTCATGATGAAATGTGATTCCCAGTGGTGGAGGTTGGACCTGGTGAGAGATATTTGGGTCATGGGGGCAGATCCCTCTTGAATGGTTTGATGCTGTCCTCATGGTAATTAATGAGGACAAAAAAAAAAAAAAAGGCGAACATGGTAAATTTTATGTTATGCACATTTTATCACAATTAAAAAACTTTTTAAAACTTCCCAGGTAGTTGAGTTGAAGTGCTCCCTCCTGCCCCTGGTCAGGTCACCAGTCTGATGTTTTGGGGAACCTTACTCTTTTTTTTTTTTTGAGTTGGAATCTCACTCTGTCACCCAGGCTAGAAGGCAGTGGCATGCTCATGGCCACCACAGCCTTGACCTGCTGGGCTCAGGTGATCCTTTAGCCTCAGCCTTCCAAGTAGCTGGAACTACAGGCACACACCACCACGCATGGCTAATTTTTCAATTTATTGTAGAGATGAGGTCTCACCAAGTTGCCCTGGCTAGTCTTGAACCCATGGGCTCAGGCAATTCTCTTGCCTTGGCCTCCCAAAGTGTTGGGATTATAGGCGTGAGCCACTGCGCCCAGCCTCCTTACTCTTATTTGACCTCTTTTGCCACCATTCTGAGCCCTCTCTTTCTAGAGAAACTAAAAGCAAAAAGACGAGTTGCATTTCTTTATGGAAACAATTCTCTTGTTTCCACTGGTGGCTGTTAACACAGAGTTGTAGTGTCACAAAAGGCCTCTTTCCGAAGCCTGCCAAAAGTTGGCGGAGGAGTGTTATTCTATTATTACCACTGACAGCCCCAGTACTCCAGGAGGACAGCATCCATTTCAGCTCTGGAATGCCTTTCATCTTCCGTTTAAAAGCTCTGAGGAAATGAGGCCAGGGCTTATGAAGCAATTCCATCCTGGTCACTAACAGCCCAACAAGTCTGCAGTAGCAGAAGTCTGCATGGAAACCTACCCTCACCATCCCGGTTAAAGGCTCCTTGTACTTTCTTTAACTGGCATTTCTTCATCCTTGACCCAGCTAAAGGGCCTGGGAAAAGTCTTTTCAAAAGTGATATGTTCAGATAAGCTAAATCCCCTGAAATTTAGCACTATATGGTGTGTTTGTATGGGTTAGTATATTTCCCTTGATCCATGGGCTCAGGAGCAGTTCAGATCTGAGTGAACAAAAAAGGGGCCAGAAGACATCACTGTCAAACATCAGTCCCCAGGCAGGTGCTCCCAGCACCTCGGTCAATCTCTGTCAAATAGAGAAGTCATGTAGTGATGCCTTGACTACAGGCAGACGGAGAGTAATTGACCATGGGGCTTTAGTGACCTGGACACATTACTTGGTGACCTAATTCTTGCATCTCTCTGTTTAAGGAATCACTTAACCTAAGGGAGGATCTGTGGCAATACTTCCCACATCCAGGTGGCTCAGCTCCAGGGTCTGTCCGAGTCTCATCAGGAGGGTCCTTCTAGGGAAATGACTCTGTTGGTGTGACGCAGTAACCCCAAATCTGAGAGGCTTGCACATAATGTATACCTATTCCAAAGAAGTCACCTGGGGTTCCAGTAGAGAAAGACCTTGGTTTATTAAAACTTACAGGAAGCACCAATGGTGGAGATTTGTGAAGAATCCGCACCTCAGAACAGACTAGCAAGTAGTTTAAAGCAATCAAGTTAATTAGTCGAATTACTATACAGTGTCTACAATTACATTTGTTAAGTGTGACAACTACATTGCTTGGTCACCTACATCTGGTGACTCATTACTAGGAAGATACATACACTTCAGAGACCAGCCTTGACCAGGGGCTGCTCCCTGAGTGAGAGGCAGGAAGAAGCCAGGGGTAGGGGGAAACAGTCTCTGTCCTGACAGTACCTCACAGTTGGAGAGCCAGGACTTTCCCCGTGTTTTATCACTTCCCAGGGTTATACCACATGATTGCATATGCCACCATGTTGACATTTCATGGACGTTTTCTTAGGTTTGGTGTGGCATGACTCTGACTTCATCTCTTAAGTTCACTTGAGATTCTTTTCCATTTCTTCGTTCCTCCATGGCAGCCACTTCTCACCGTGCACACCACCTGCCCCCATTGCCAATGTGATCTGTCCGTGCACTTGGGAGCTGTATCTCACCGTCTCCTTTGTTGGGTTTTTACCTGCTCACCCATCATTCCTCACACGAGGGCGCTGTGGCCTTGCCTGGCCCAGGCCTGGTTCATCTTTAAGAAATAGAATCAAGCCGGGCTCGGTGGCTCAGCCTGTAATCCCGCGCCTTGGGAGGCTGAGGTGAGTGGACTGCCTGAGCCTGCGGGTTCGAGACCCGCCTGGGGAGGCGAAACCTCATCTCTACAATAAATCAAAAAAAATTAGCTGGGCGTGGTAGCGCGCGCCTGTAGTTCCAGCTACTCGAGCCTGGCAGGCCGAGGCTGCGGTGGCCGGGAGCGGCCACTGCACTCCAGTCTGGGCGACAGAGTGAGACTGCAACTCAAAAAAAAAAAAAAAGAGAGAATCTGAGGAGTGGCGAGGCCTGGCTGTCATATTCAGAGAACCATGGGGCTGCCACACTCAATGTGTTTCCATTTCCCTGCTGCCTTCCCTCTGAGGACCATTCTCAGATCTCATCCTGCAGCTGAAGTCCTGGTGGTTTGGCTTAGGATCTGGGTCTTGCTCCTGGTTGCTGACTGGCCTGGGGGCCTGATAATAGGCTATTTACAGCCTTTCTACAGCTATTTTCCAAAAATGAACTAATTCTAGTCTGAGTTTCAAGAGACTTTTACTTTCAGCAAAGGAAACAAATACAAGTATAATCAGCGTTCAGTTCTGGTTTTCAAGTTCTGGGTTGCTGACTGGCAACTTTTTCCTACAACTGGGACAACTGGGAGACAGCACCCATTCCACAATCAGAGTTGTGTGCTCTGTAATCCGTTTTGCTTGGATTCCTAATCAGAACTGCCCTCTTCCCTACCTGCACACCCCAAGTCCACCCTAGCGGGTACAACAGACTTTAGGACTGGGGGACCATAAAATGGTTATTTGGAAAGTGACCTTGAGTTCAGTGGTTCTCAAAGTGGGGGCCCCATGGTTCAGCAGCATCAGCATCATGTGGGAAGTTTGTTATAAATACAGATTCCATCTCACCCTGGACCTACTGAATCAGAAGTGCTGAGATTGGGCCCAGAAAGTCCTCCAGGTGAGTCTAATACTTGCTGACTGCGGGTGCTGCTTTAGGTGAGGCTTTGCCCTCCACCTGTCCCTTGCAAGGATCGGGGTGTTCTAAAACAGTGGCTCTCAGCCCTGGCTGTATCTTAAATCACCTGGGGAGTATCTACAGATAACCAGGCTCCACCTCTAGAGGTTCTGATTTAATTCACCTGCCAAGGGCGCACGCACAGTCCTTCAGGTGATTCTGAAGTTCAGGCAGACAGGGCTTTTTTTTTTTTGGAATCAGAGTCTCACTCTGTTGCCATGATCACAGCTCACCACTGCCTCCAACTCCTAGGCTCAAGTGATTTTCCTGCTTCAGCTTTCTGAGTAACTGGGACTATAGGTGCATGCCACCACACCCAGCTAATTTTTGTCTTTTTGTAGAGATGAGGTCTTGCTATGTTGTCCAGATTGGTCTCAAACTCCTGGACTCGAGCAATCCTCCTGCCTTGGCCTCCCAAAGTTCTGGGATAACAGGCATGAACCACTGTGCCTAGCCCAGACAGGGCTTTTTAAGAACCACCCACGGCCGGGCTTGGCAGCTCAGCCTGTAATCCTAGCAATTTGGGAGACCGAGGTGAGTGGATTGCCTGAGCCCGCTGGTTGGTGACCAGCCTGGGCAAACTTGGCGAGACCTTGTCTCTAAAACAAACAAACAAGCAAACAAACCACCCACATTCTTCTTGCAAATTCTGGCAGCCTTTCAAGGAACCACCTGTTTGTTTCCCGCCTCTTCCTCCTAGCAGAGAAGAATTTATTATTTATGATCACTCATAGCCAGAAAGGCAACAAGATGTAGGACAGAGCATTGTCAGGAAGGAGGAGTGACTTGGATTTCAATCCCCTACCCCTTACTGGCTGCAGGACTTCGGGAAAATTAAATCATATAGTCTTTCTAAGCCTCAGTAGCCTCATATGTGAAATTATACTAATAGTCAGTGGATAGTCTCTTAAGGTCTTTTCCAGCAGAAAGATATGTCTTTAATTCTAAAAGCTTTTAAAATGTCGGAACTTGTCTTCAGCATAGGATTGCTAATATTGATTTTTCTCCCTCCAGGATAAGCAGAAAATATTATGAGCTGGTCAATTTTGTGTTTTTTCAGTATTTACAAGTCAGGCCTAAAAGAAGTCAGCACTCAGGCCAACAGATGCCAAGAAGGAAGTCATGACAAGGGTTTGTATTCTTCCTACTCCATGTCCTAGAATGTCCCAGTGGGCACTCAGCAGTCACTCAGGATACTTCCATGCTTATTGTGACTCCTTCACATTTATAGACATCATCTGTTTTTTGTTTTTTTGGGGTTTTTTGAGTCAGTCTCACTCTGTCACCCAGGTTGGAATGCAGTGGCATGATCACAGCTCACAGCTCACTGTAGCCTGGACCTCCTAGGCTCAGGCAATCCTTCCGCCTCAGCCTCTGTAGTAGCTGGGACTATAGGCATGCACCACCATGCCTGGCTAACTTTTTTATTTTTTGTAGAGATGAGATCTTGCTATGTTGCCCAGGCTAGTCTCAAACTTCTGGGCTCAAGCAATCCCCTTGCCTCAGCCTCCCAAAGTGCTTGGTTTACAGGTGTGAGCCACCGTGCCCAGCTCATCTGCTTCCTTTCACTTCCACTTAGCTACTCACCCTTCTTCCTACCTTCTTCTCCTCACTTTTTTTTTCTGGACCTGAAGAAACTGTACAGAATCAGCCTGTGATTAATCTTCACGGAGCTTACCCACCTTCGCCCCCATCTCACTAAGGCACAGACATCTATGAAAAACAACTTGAGTGTTCCAAGAAGGAGAAGGTAAATCAAATGTTCCCTGAATCTGTTGCTCGATTTAAAAACACTATTTGCATATTTACTTTCTTGTTTCCCAAAAGCAAAATAGTTTTGTAATCCTCTTTCTCCTACACATCCCACCAATAAGCAATGAAACAATAATGCTGAGGAAAGATGGTAAAGTTGTTTCAAGCTCACAGTGTAGCTGCAATACTGTCAATAGCCGAGTAAACCTGCAATATCTAGGAATCCCTTCAGAGAGAAAAAGAAACTCTTCAAAAGGAACCCAGGGATTTGACCAGAGAACATAGCCAAGCCTTCCCATGGGCCAGGTTTGGGATGTGTTCTACATGGTGGTGTCCCACCTCCAATTCTTCTGCCCACTGCCAACTTTGTTTCTGTAATCAGAGAACATCCTTTCTCTGGAGTTGTGCAGGAAAGGACTTCACAGCAGCTATTGGGCTAGACATGTCCTAACCCCCTGTCCCTTTTCCAGCTTGAATCTGAGAGACTCAATGGCAGCTGGCTGAGAGCTGTAGAGGGAATTTGATGTGTTCTAATCAAGATGAGTGCCTTTATCCTCTTTTACAAAGCCTCCCCTTGCTGTGGGAGAGACTTATACATATTCTTGATCCCAGGTCTGCCTTTCCATTGTGCCATGTGGAAGTTTCTTACGGAGATAGATAAGTGTGCAAACATGCTGATGCCTCACACTAATTCCTGGAGTTCCTATAGCCATTATGACTAAAGGACTTTTGTGTATGGTTTGATTTGGGGGGGGGGGGGGTTGGACCTTTGATTCTTTATTTTTTTTTTTTGTTATAATTTAGGGAATTTTTTTTTTTTTTTTTTATTTTTTGTATTAATATTTAAACCAGGTTGGAGTGAAATTGAATCCTAAAGG